>DWLO01000764.1:0-17873 GCA_018245335.1 Dalla quadristriga | reverse complement strand
ATCGACGCCACTCCGATCGGTTTTGCGCCCTCCAAATCCCGCGGTTACCAGCTGTTTTCTTCAGGTCGTCAGTCCACCTTATTATCTATTACATTGAAAACATACATGTATGTAGGGGCGAATAGTGAAAAACACAGCAAATCGCGCTGGTATAGCGGATATCATCTTGTGCCTAACTTCATTACACTTGGACGCAATGCCGAGCGCTGGAGGGAAGGTGACGTATTGTAATCATGTCATCTACAGTTGAGCTCGCGTCAGTTGGTCCGTAACCTCCGTCGAGAACGCACGCTCCAATAACACGCACGCTCCCATCACACGCCTGGCAATACTGTTTTCAGTGTACAATGTTGTACATTCAGTGTACAGAGTACATACTTCATTGAAAAGTATAGTGAAAGTAAAATAAAATGAAATGGTTATTTAACGCGAGTGTTCCTTCTCGACCTACGGCGGTCTACTTACACTACAAAAAGTCATCTTCAACACTGGGAAATCTCATTATATCCTAGATCCCAAAAAGATAATAAAGTTAGGGCCATTCAAAAGTTTCAGATTGATCACAGGCCTACATAGACTGCAGTAGAATAACATGCCTTTCTGCTACTTCATCTATCTTCTCCTACTGCCAAGGAACTGTGTCATACATAAAGTCATAAACTACAATTATGTTTACCTGACTTTTATTCCCAGACGCAGCTGTGATAGACTCTATGTTGACTGTCAGGTTGGGTTTGTTGCCGAGTAGACCGGACATTGATGTTATAAGGGCCTGTTGATTGTTTCTGAAAACAGATATCCCAAGGTTATCAAACAAAACATGCATACCACTTTCATTGCATAACATATGAGCAGCAATCTAATGCTAAGCTAAAACCAATAGTGATGTGTCCAAATTAGTTCTCAAACAGTGAACCAAGTGTGTTTAAGAGTGTTACACTTACACAAGTGGCGAACATCTGTCTTCAGGGATAGCAACGCATCTGTGATCAGCTTCGAATAGAAAAATACTAACGATTAGTTACTGAACGATTACTAATATTTACTAACAGGACTAACTCACACTAACCTAACAGACCTAATTCGCACAGTCCTATTACTAACGAATACTAACCAACGAATATTCCTATTAACAACTAATGTTAACAACATTAACTTACAGATGTCCATGGGCAGCAGTGGATGGTAAAGTGGCATGCTAATCACTATTAAATTTTTTTTTAAAAACTGCAAGATTAAAAATGTGACTTACTTAATGTCCTGGTCGCTTTTATTGAACATGAGTGCCACGTGACCATCCTTGTCTTCATACCCGGCCAGTCTGGAGTACCCGACCGCCTTGAACCGGCAATGAGGATTCTGCTCGTTCAGTTCCAACGCTGGCGCATTGCGACTGTAGTAAGCTTGCCCTGGAGAAGCAAAGTACAAATACCAAATTAAAAATAGAAATATATTTATTTGGAAGTCAGGTCACAAAAGAAACTTAATCAAAAATAACAGGTTCGACTTATAATAACTTGAACCTTTAAACAAACAATCGTTTTATATTTAATTTAAATCCGGGCTATAGCATATGTTCCGAACAGGTTCAGACTCGGCTTAGCCGCGCGAGAATACAGCAGTGATATTTATTTTTGAACTTATCTTCCATGACGGAAGCTCGGTCAACCGCTCGGAAATACTTGCTGGTGAAATAAAAACAAAAATAACGGCGTTAAACCGTCGGTCCCGATTGTTATCTAACGATTGTTAAGCCTTGTCGGAGACCTTAGGGCTTAGGGAGACCTTAAAACTTTCCCCACTGAGCCCTCCGAAGGTTGCATGTTGGCAGCGCCTAGTCGCGTTCGTAGCCCAGCTACAAGCAGTTGTAGTTAGCCAGCGCAAGCGCCTCGTACGCTGTTAGGACCCTCCTGCTGTTTTTCAGAAGCAGACCTATGATTGGCCCGTAATGATGGTTACATTTAAAAGAGCAATTGATTTTAAAAACACTGCCGCACTGAGCCTGCAGGCGGTTCTATGTGGCCAGCACCTAGTTGCGTCCGTCGCCCAGTAACCAGCAGTTGTAGATAGCTACCGCAAGCGCCTCGTGCCCTGTTGGGATTCACCTGCTACCTTTCAGTAACTGAGCGATGATTGGTATGCAATGATTATTTTTTTTTTAAATTATGTTGACATCACACACCTGTGCCCCACTGTGCCTGCAACAAGTTCCACTTAGCCAGCACCTGGTCGCGCTCGTCGCCCAGCACCGAGCAGTTGTAGATGGCCACCGCAAGCGCCTCGTGCGCCGTCGCGGGACCTTGCTGCTGCTGTGGTAGCTGCTGCTGATGATTATTTAATATTAAAGACATTGTTCAGATGGCAGCACCTGTATACGTTTCGCCCTGGGCGGTACCACCCTCACACCCGTGTCTCCCATGGAATCATTATTGTGTTTCAACTAAATTTATTGTGTTCCGGAAAGGTGTGGATTCCAATTGAACTTACAAAAGGCGACGACAGCAAAGCATCTGTGACCAGCTTTGAATAGAATAAATACTAACGATTAATAATTTAATAAAATATTAGTAATAAGAGGCCTAATTTACACTAACTCTCACAATCCTATTACTAATGAATACTAACCGTCTAATGTTCCCTATATACATAGTACTAACAAGACCAACTAACCAACTAACAGTCCTCAAACAGTCCAATTCGAATTTTGTCACAGATGTTCATAGGCGGCAATGAAAAGTGGGACAGCAGACCCGTTTTCTATTCCCATAGAAATAAAAAAATCTTTTGTTACAATAAGAAAAATCGATCAAACGATATAAACCCTTCAGATGCTATAGAACTCAGAAGGCTGAGAGGTTATCCCGCATATTGCATGTCATACTTTGATCTCCTTCGCTTTTAAACTCTTATAAATCGAATATTCAACTTTATGAAATAATGACATCATATAACAATAGATTTACAGATATACTACAAAGACATGAAAGGACTGCTAAACATTTTAAGGCCAAACTACTGTGTATCAGCTTTTGAAATGTTTTCCCCTTACGTGACCATAATTTGAAACAATCTGAAACCACATACATTAATATATGTCTGAAAGTTTTCAAAGATACATACCTGTGGCTGCTGTCCAAATGCAGTTGTATTACCAAAGCCCCCAAACGCAGTGGGGGCAGTTTTGGCACCAAATGTTGAACCGAAAGCAGACCCGGTACCAAAGGTGCCAGTGCCAAAAGTATTGGTAGCTTGTGTAGTCGCTCCAAATGTTGGTGCAGTGCTTCCAAATGTTGGTGCAGTGCTTCCAAATGTTGGATTTCCAGTTCCAAAGGCTGAGCCCGTTCCAAATGCACCTGTGCCAAACCCTCCAAACCCTAAAAATTCAGGCATTCATTAAATGCAAGCCATAATGTACAAACACATCCTATTAATACTGTCTAACTTATATTACAAAATTATCCACAACTTTCCCATCAGAACACAATTTGATTAGTCGACAATTCAAATGATGCGGTCAAATTGACACCCATGGAGAGACCAATAACTGTTGGACAAATTATTGATTACCTGACCCCATTTACAGTTCTTTAATAATGCATGTTTAGGATTTATCTTTTGTTATGTCCAACTTCTCCTACAAATCTGTCCTAAATACGTGAAAATGGTCAAGAATACATTTTTATACCTGTAGCTGGTTTGGACTGAAAGAGAGATGATGTGGTGGAAGCAGGTGTTGTTCCAAGTGTTCCAAATGGTGCTGCTGAAAAGTCAAAATAAAGTCACTTCTTAGTAAAAAACAATACAATGCAATACAAAACCACTTTATTGTACACCAGGACCGAATATACAAATTAAGAAATAACTGCACATGTATACAATAGGTGATCTTATCGCTAAGAGTGATCTCTTCCAGAGAACCCTAAGCTTGGAGAACTCTATGGATGAGGGATGGGTATTGGTGTACATAAAAATTAACAGGTTATGTACAAAATGGAATACATAACTGAACCCAGACAAACACAAATAACAAAGTCTAGAGAGAAGAAAGAGCTAAATAAATAAATAAGAGGAAAGAAAGAGAAGGCATATAGAGAAGATAAGGCAACAAATAATGCGCTCTAAACTTTCCTGTTAAAGGACATGACTCTACATCATATATATTATCAACACTTAAGACAGTTCATGCATGTGTAAGTTATTAATAATTTTACAGTACACCTCTAAATCCACTTAGTTTGACATATTGAGTTCACTAAAACCCCCTTTTTAAATTGACCCTATAAAAATCTGATAAAATGAGATTACATAATCATAACTTTAGTAAACAGAGTCTGAGTCTGAGTATGAGTGAGTGAATAGTGAAATAACAGGTTAAAATAAACATAACGCTTTAAATATTGGTAAATTGCATAATAAATATTTCCACAATAAAATTCACAGTGAAACTTACATGTTCGTATTACTGAATCATTAACAATGAGCCAAAACCGTTGAAGGTAGAAAGTAGAACATTTTGATGGTAAGCGGATTTTTACATAGACAACCAAGAAATAATTTTTGGAAATTCCCTTCCTAAGGGGGTGAAATGAGTTTTAAGTTTATATCGGAAAATCAATATTCACACTAATTAAGTTGCAGGCGAGAGCTAGTACCATACTATACTATCATACCTGTGCTGGTCATAGGGGCACCAAAAGTCCCAAACCCAGAAGAACTGGTGGCTGTACCAAAACCACCAAATCCAGCTGTACTTGTTGTAGCAGTGTTCGTGCCACTTCCAAACGAAAAAGAAGCTGAAAAAACATTGAGGTGAAAAGCAGAATATTTTTATTTATTTGCTAGATAGGTAATTAAGATGTGCTTTAATTCCCAACAATGAAATGTCGTTCTTCAAACTTAACACAACATAATAATTTAGAATAGAGTTAGTTACTTACGTTTGGCTGCAGACCCAAATGCATTGCTCTGGGTAGTTGTAGAACCAAAAGGAAGAAAAGACATGTTTGGGCCCTTCTGTTACAAACAAATGACAAATTTCCTATAGTAAGTTTGTAATGCCAACACACACTCCTGAATTACTATTTACTATGAAACAAATTATTGTTCAAATGAATTAGAAATCGCCGAAAATAACAAAATGTTTTGGTCCGTTTCTTAGTTATGACGTGAGTGACGTGACGTCTTACTTGTCTTGTCAAATGAAATGTCGTTGTCACTTTACTAGTACGTGCCAAATAAGTCTGCGCCATACCATGCGGCTAGTTCGCGTTATCGCGCATGTTTAACCTAACCTTAGACCACATAGCATGCTATATCGTGGATATGCATAACAAATTCAATACAATACAAAACAAAGAGTTATAACTAAATCAAATAACAATTCCTGATATCGCGAACCCGAATTCCTGTCGCGGCGATCTGTCAGCATATTGGCCGCGCATCAGAGTTTTGTCGCAACAAACATGGTTCACGTGGCTTCTACACTTCGTTATTTCAGTTTGCAGTGATTCGTAGCGAAGACATTCGAGTGTGTATTTCGGACGACGAGCGCATATATTTATTGAGCCCGCTTTTAGTAAGGTTGCGGCATTTAGAACATCTTCGGCCGACCAGTTAGCTAGTTCTTTGTCCGAAGAGTAAGTGGTGATTAATGGTTACCCAGCATAGGAATTCCCGCGAGAGCAGGCGGCTTTCAAGTGGACGCGAGTCTTCACTTCAGGCGCGATTTCCTGAAGATGCGATTTTCCACTTACCGACAACGAATTATACAAGGAGTTTCATTAAAATTTTAAGGTCGCACATCAACCGGCGGAGGCCGGTTACCGGACACCGCACGACTAATCATGTAAAATAATGCTTTTATTGTTTTTGTGAGTATAGTATTCATTAACTTAAAGTTGCAAGTGTTTATACTGTATAAGTAATGTTTTAATGTATTCCATATTGTATTTTTTGTATTAATCTTGAAAATTTTTGTATTATAGATGTTCTATGGGCCAGTTGCCTTATAATAAACGCTTATTATTTTATAGCGGCCCACCCCCCGATAGCTCAAATGTTTCGCTGAGCCTGAAGACACTTCAGTTGGGACCTTCAAACCATGCCGGCTTTGCCACATAATATTGCAATAAAACAAAATGTAAACAAAACTATTTTATTGCTTATTACATCCACATTTCTCGATCGCTGGATATTAAAACATGATACTTTTATCACGATGGTAACATCACAGATAGAAAATTCCAGAACTTCAACCAGAGAAAAATAAATGCTTACATCATATTAATAACAAGGGTGACGTTATTATAATTTATACACACTATAGACCACATTCAATTGCAAAAAATGAGAGAAATATTATGCAATAAACAAATCGGAGTTAAGTCTTAGCCTCCCAGGGAATCCGTTATTTCTTTCCTCCAGGAGGCTGTAGCGGTTGGCCACGTTCCTTTCCTCGGAGTTTTATTCCAATTGCCCTTTCTATTTTTCCCAGAACAATGTTGTTTGGAATACCTCGACCGGCCTCATAGTCATTTACAATTTGAGGCTTTTCACATATTTTCGTGGCCAAATCTTTTTGACTCATGCCCTTTGATTGACGACCTTGCATTATGAGCTTCCCCAAATCGAGAGGTATCTTTTCGTGACGCAATTCTTCTGTTTCTCTATCGAGCTTAGCAGTATTTTTGGTTGTAACATGTTGTTTGTTAGTTCCTGCACCATATTTTTGTTGCGTGTCCACTGGTACTCCCTGCCGACGTGCGGCGTTAACCGCTTGTTCAGTCTTCAAAGCAGATGCTTTTGGGGGCTTCTTTCGAAGAATTGTAACAGTATCCCAGTCCGACATTTTTGTATGGTTATGAAGAAAAAATTAGAATAGAAATACCAAAATTCATTTAACTTTTCTCTCGGAATACGATTTTATTTTACTGCGTGCATGTGTGGAAAAATCACAAAACTATAGACTATACATAGAACAACATAGAAGAACACAGCCAGTAGAGCCACAGATTGCTAAATACAGCAAGCAAAGATAACTTGACATAGGTATGCTATATGGTTTAAAGTGAAGAGAAACTTTTGTTTTTATTTTAGCGGTTATTTCAGTGATCGATAAAATAATAAACATTATATCTATTTATTTAGTAGGTACTAGTAAATAAGCTCCATGAGGCTTAGGACCAAAGCCTCCCCGTAAGTACCTAGTGGTGGCTTGCACGGCCTCATTGTATGCCTTGTAATATGTAGGTATACATATTATTATAAATATTATACTTAAGGACTATTTAAAGATGAAGAAACGAAGAAATTCATATTTGAAAGTTTGGCAGTATATATAGTTAGCATAATACCGAAATAGAATAACAATAACTATAGTAAGTTATTATTCTGTAATCTGTGCTATAAAAACTAAAAAAATCTAAAAGTGAAATTTTTGTCTGTCACATCGTGACACTGACATCACAGCTGATCAGTTTTACATATTTGTTTTGTTTGTCACCTTTGCTCAACAGCAAAGAGTATAGATAATAATATACTTATACCGCAACACCAACAAGTACTCACAACACCTGTGCAGTGAGTGTGCTTGTGCACAACATAATTTTCATTGCAGTGCTGATGAGTGCACTTAGATATAAGTCCTCAGTAGTAAAGTTATTGTTCTGAGCTGTAATCACAGATGAAGCTAATGATAAATTACAATCCTCATCAATTTTCAATAGTACTCTTTCTTACAGATTAAACATTATTCATGTTGTTTATTTTAAACCAAGGTCGTTTTCTGTTTTGGTCCATTTTATTTCCTACATTTTCGAACCCGAGCACAATTATAGGTATTGATAATATAACCAGTAACTTTATGATTCTACTAATCCAGTTAGCAGTGACCGCATTTATTAATCACTGTATAAATGATGGCTAATGAAAAAGAATCCGATAGCGAAGAGGAAATTCTTGTTTATGCTGAATTTGCAAATAGTGTAAACATCGAGAAATATAACAGCATTCATATTCTAGGAATTGACAGCAAAAATCCCATCATACAATTGAATGAGACCTTTTTTACTGGTAAATATCTTATTGTTCTAAAGTTAGGTTAACTCTGTTTTGCAGCATTAAATATTGAGGAACTGAACTCTAAAACAATTGATTTCTGCCAAGTAATTTCTGATTAAGGAATTATTTTATGGTTTATTGGCTTTAAAGTGCCAGTATGTTTTTGTGATTAATCATGCAAATGGGCATGTAATGTGGCCACTGCCAACTATGGACCCAGCAACCAGCATTGTTGCTCTTAAGTTTGGTTTTATCTTCTGTATCAAATCAATTTCCTTTGGAGTCAAAGCAGTGCATTATATGAAGCTTTAAAATATGATAGAAGTTTACTGTTCCAGGTGCCTTTGAAAATCCTTTGGGAACATACATGTTTTTTGAAGACAATCAGTCTCCACCGTCTACAGATCCAGTGTTTGATCGAGTGCCAGAAAAAAATGTTAAGTACATTTGCAAGACCAATAAGTTGATCAAAGTCGACCATGGATATATAACTCCTAAAGATGGTAGGAATAGATGTTCTTTATTATTTATTTATTGTTCTTTATTATTTATTGAATTAAACTTTATGTTCTATTATAGTTATTAGCTTAAGTCTCTTTGTGAAGATATTTTGTAATTTCTTTATTTGTTTTTCTTAAAAAAATGGACTTAATACATTTACCACTTAAAATAAATTGAATCGAATAAAATTGTTCCCATTCCGTGCCATTCCGTCCTATTTGTGTGTGCTATTGAAATTGAAATAATTACCAATTACTTGAATCAGAAGCAGTATTTGTATTGTTATGTAATCATTCCCAATTCATATTATTGTGTAATTTTCGTACAGGACAAAGTAGTCAAAATCAGTCTCAACAAGCTAAGGAAGATGGAATAAAGCCTGTTAGTTTTAAAACTTTGCAAGAAGCTCTGGACAAATTCAAGCAAGAATGGGGTACAAATGATTCTACTACTTATCAGAAATAAACAGGCTTATGTGGTCTATGGATATAAATAATATTATTATATGAGGTGTTATGGGCTTGGATAAAGAATATTAATGTGCGTTCATATTCTTAGATTGCTACCTACTCAATGTACATTATGTAATTATTTATAAGAATAAAATTAAACCCTCTTTAAATAAACATGGTATTTTAATTGCTACAAAGATTAAAGTAATATTATGATAATTAAGGTCTCAGCTCTGTCTGTGATGCAAAGATAGAAATTGTTTTTTAGGAAAGATTAAAAATATATTGAGCCTTTCATCCAAATATTTGAATTTGAGGTATAGTCCATCCTTCCCTACCCTATCAAAGTTAGCATACGAGTTGCTTATTATTATACACCAATACAAAGTATTTTTCGCCTGCCGAATTAAAAAAAATAACGATTTAGGCGAACTATTTCTAGTGTTCTGGTGTAAAAGAGTAACTACCCACTTTCTTTTTTTAGTACATTATTTATGCTACCCACTGTACTTACTCGTTTATTAAAACTCGTTTGGTATAGTCGCAACCGAGTGTCCCATCTAGGCTAGGAACATAATACTCAAATCTGGGAGTATACCAGGTACCTAGACCTGCTAATTGACGGTGCCATTTGATTGACACGTAGGTAGAGTAAGGTACTGGCAGAAAAAGCAATCGCGTACACTCCAGGGTATTATAGATTTGTTTCATAAATAAAATACCCTGACCCAAAGTTACATTACGTTCCAGATTAGTTGATTATACGAGAGACATTTTAAAAACCTATAATTACAATACAATCTAAAAAATTGAACATCAAATAGTCTTCACTTACCTACGTACTTGGTACTTCTTATTGGTTCTTTTTTAGCATAGTACCACCCTTAAAACAGACAATCCTCAGAACATAAATTTTTTTGTACATTTTGCATCCTCCTAAATGAATAACTTGATTAATTACCAAGAAGCTAAGTCAGGTCAATAAAAACAATATTAAAAAAAAAATACGCCGCCATCTTATTTTGTATCGCCATTTCATTTATTCAGTGAGATGGAGAATTAGAGATTTCAAAGCGAGATAGAGATAATGTAATTTGAATCAAATTGCTGTTTATTTTGGACGTTTCTGAATCAAATTTTATATAAAACTAGATGTAATGGTAAGAGCTTTACATTTCCCTAACTCTGGTATAACTTTATTGTACTTTTCTAAACGGTGCGACGTCTCATCAATCAGACACAAAATACAATGGCGTCCGCCGTTTACTTGAAGCGCGTCTATAGATAGTCCGTCATCCTTTTCTTACATACATCAACACTATCCTCGGAGACACTGCTTTCATCGAACGAATGATCTTTTTACGAGTAGGAGTAGACTGATAAGAAATATTCCCCGTTACCTTCGCACCGTGTGTTTTGGGATTTCTGTTTCACGTATACAATTAGCCGCGCTTTTGGAATTTCGTTTGTCGATTTACGAGTGCTGATAATACTATAGTCTTCTAAATATATTGTAATAATTCGCAGAAAAGTCTATACACAGTGCAATAGAAGAGAGAAATCAAGTGATGTATTATTAAAAATAAGACAAGATGTTCACGACCAATACTGTGCAGGCCGGCACAGTGCCGACTTTGCAGTACCAAGAGCATCCTGCTCAGAAGTCGCAAGGCAAAAATATTGAAAATGCTCAACAGAAGACGACACAACAAACGCAACAAACACAACAACAGGTAAGGTATATTGAGTAATTTGATGTACTACTTAATTATAACCATGTTCTTTGTTTTATTATACTTCTACATGGCGTGTTCCAGGAATTCCCAACATTTTGCTACACTACAAATGTCAATATGATTGGTAAGATTGGCACTGGCACCACAGGTGGTGCTGGTGGAGTCTCAGGGGGTGTGAACATAGCTCAACTGACCACTACAGATGACAAGACATGCTATATAGCACAACCTTTTTCCTACAATTATGCATTAGTTAATCAAATGCAAATAGCACCCAATGGAATTCAAAATACTATATCAAATATAAGCTTTAAATGTGACGTATGTGGTCTGATGTTTGGACATTTAACTTTACTAAATGCCCACAAGAGGATACATGCTCAAGATACAGGTAAGATAGTCAAAGAATGCAAAATCTGTAAAGTCGTTTTTAATCTTGTACATTTACGAAACTTTAACTTTGGTTATTATTACTAACACCAGGCGATAAACTGGATAATTAAAATTATTAGTTTTAATACAGTTATCATTTCACAAATCTTACATGTATTTTCCCTTTGCTCAAATTTCAGATAGTAATATCACAGTGGTAACAACTGGGGTCAGTTCAGCAAATGATGTGACGATGCCACCTCATATTCAAATTCTATCCTCTGACCATAATGACCAGCAACAACACCATGTTCAGATACAGGACAGTAAGTGTGACCACTTGGAATATAGGCATTCAGTATTACTCACTATAAGCATGATGTAACTAGTTCAAGTTTATACTCGATTATTTGATCCCAGGTCTGGACTAGACAAACTCAACTCCAGACTAACAGATCATTAGTAATTATATGTGCTACATTCTTAGTGGCCCTCTGCAAGGCACAGGTCTCCTCAGAACTGTCCTCCTCAGAGTCTTGGAGCACATTGCTCTAGTGTAGATAAGTGGAAGGATTAGTGACTATCCAAATGTCAACTTTTTATCAATAATACCCTAAATATAATGTTAGTTTAATTCAAGTACTTTAGGAATAAGGTGTAATGTAAAATTATGGCTGTAATTCCTCTGGACGGAATTAATTTTTCTGGTTTTTTTCTTTATCAAATTATACATTTAAGTTAAACATGCATTTAAGTTGAACATTTCTGTGTTAAGTGGTGTACCTAAACATACATTTAAACAATCACTGAATTCAATGATATGATTTTGATTGGCTGTCCAAAAGACCTTGTTGGCAAGCATTTTGTTACATGGTAATTTTATCTTATTGTTGCAAAAATTATTCTGCAAAACCACTAATAAACAAACAAAAAAACAATGAATGAATTCAACCATTCACTAGATAATGTTTATGATGCTGCTTTTCCAAATTTGACTGAACCTTATTAAATATTCATTATTTGAGGCATACTTTTGTGCTTGTTATATATTTAAAGAGTCATCATTATCATCATTCCGATTTTGATTTTTAATGTCAAACTTGACCACTAGACTCATTTAGCAGATTATGGTATTGAAATTAGGTTTTAGTGTGGTAAAATCAACCATACAATACAATACATTGTACACCAAAGAATCATCGTTGTTGTATTATATTTTAAAGTAAGGATAAACAGAATACTTATTCAACACATTAGTGCTAACATATTAATATTTTATTGTATTATTTTATTCCAGCTAAACCAGTTATTTTGGACAAAGTACAAAAATGCATTACATGTGGTGGTCCTGTTGCCAACAACCCAAAGAGAAAAGGACCCAAACTTATCAGATGTGAAAATTGTATTGCACAGGATACTTCGGAACAACAGAGAAATAATCAATGTAAGTAATTTTATATATGACTCTCTTTATATAAATAGAGATTTACTTAGACAAAGAGTTAAACATTTAATTCAAATTTAAATTGGTCCATCTTTTGATAATTGGGGAACCAATGTTCAAAATTGACTCAAGATAGGTTTAAAAAAGATGTTGGTAAATTGATACCTGCTTAAAATGATTTAATCCATTTCTTATGTTATTCCTAAACATCAATTTGTCTGTTCTCGGCAGTAAATGCAACTCAGATATTCGTGGCGTCAGATGAAAATGTTAAATTTGAAGTGGGTGGAGTGAGCGGGGTGGCTGATCCACTCACTTCAGAAACATTAACGACCACCCAGACCACTCAACAGACACAACCAGCTAAACCTTGTAAGTACAACTCTTATTGACCATGAGGACTGCATAAAACTTTGTCACATCTAGATTTAATCTTAATATATGATGTTATATACCAAGCACAGTGGTCAGTAGTCCAATAGATTTGTTTGGTTTACTATTAAAAAGAGACCCAAAAAATCAAATATAGAATGGTTTTAATACCATGGAATGATTTTATGGATGCATATCATAATGTAATTCATTTTAGTTGTAACAATATTTTACAAGAATAAAACTGTTGTTTGTTATTAATACCAATATACACCAGGAAAAGCAGGCAACAGTTTTGTTAAGAGGCAAATAGCCAATTATATAAAATAAAAACCATTTATAAAAGCCATAAAACAGTTTAATATTGTTGAATTTCCCCATAGGCTGCACTCCACAATTACTAGATGTAACCAAAATAATGTTCGATGATACAATATTATAATTAAAATTTTCTTTTCAGTGCCAGGCCAACATCCTGTAAAAAAAAGAAATTTAGCTTCAGTAACAAAGTGCCAGAACTGTAATGGTTCAGGCATAATTTTTGTTGGTGGCAACAAAAATAAGCACAATCAAGCAAACGCAGACAAACCCTTCCATTGTAACATTTGCGGAGGTTCCTTTTCAAGATATTCATCACTCTGGTCACACAAGAAATTACATTCAGGGGAGAAGAATTTCAAGTGTGGCATATGTGGAATCGCATTCGCAAAGGCTGTTTATCTTAAGAACCATTCTAGAATACATACAGGTGAAAAACCTTATAGGTGAGCAAGAGGTCCTTGAACAATTTTATTAATTTATCTAATTTAATAGATTATTGAAATAACAATTGCTGCTATCAATGACGTTTGCTCCAATGTAACAAATTTGAACCCAAGCTCGAGTGTTCATGCTTACTTTTGTCTCTACTCACTATTTATAAAAATAATACCTAATTGTAACATTGTAAAATGCAGTGACTGCAGGTATAATGTATGTTTTATATGTGCAGTTCTTGCTAATAGAAATTGATATTTCAGGTGTAATACATGTGGCATGCAGTTCTCACAGTCCCCACATTTGAAGAATCACGAAAGAACTCATTCAGGGGAGAAACCATATGTTTGTGAAGTGAGTCTCACTTAAATTTTTTAACAATTTAATTTTAATCTAACATAAGGCACGAGAGGTCTTATTTGAAATTAGTAGACAATATGATTTAATGATCATGCATATTTGCATAAAATATGAAACATATTGGTAGGTTAGTATTTTTAATATGGCCTATGGCTACGACATAGCCGAAAAATATATTCACGCAATTGGCCTAAAAAGAACTGTGATGTGCGTAATCTGTAAGTCACGCCAGTTAGATGATTAGTGATTGAATGCAACCCATAATGGTCCACTGCAGGCCACGGGTCTTTTCAACAACTGAGGAGGCCTGGGTCGTTTTTCACCATGCTTCTCCAGTATGGAAAAGTTGAGGGGTTAGTGACCAACCCGGTGTCGGAAGTTTCCATGTCGCCCCAAGGCCTTCGACCAGGCTTAACGACCGTTATCTAACTATAATAACCGGGACCGACTTCTTAACGTGCCCTCCGAAGCACGGAAGCGCTGAAGAAGTTTTGCCATAAGCCGTCCACCTAACTACCGGTCGAGACCGGCACGGCGTAACTTGTCAATCAATTACGATTGACCCCACAGCGGCACCATGAACGCTATTGCAATTAAGCGCTGTTAAATGCTACGCTGCTATGCTATGGGCGTGCAGGTAAGCAGACACTGTTGGTTATTATCGTGCTATGCTGCAGTCTCATTGGAATCTTCCTCAGAAACCTGTGTTTAGAAGTAAGTAAGGTAAATTGATAATGTAAAGAAATGGAAAGTGCTGAATGTACGCTGTGCGAGTGATAGCTCGTACACTCTTAAGTCCCTCATAGTACCCATGGGTATTTTGTGTCAGGCATGCCAGATCCGCGGGCACATGAATATGTGCCCGGTAAAGGCGAGGTCATGAGCACAGTCATATTAGGACTGTTACACGTCATGAGCAGGTGGCGTACGCTCTACCTACACCAGTTCTGGGCAGAAATACTAGAGAGAGATTGACGAACATTGGAATGAATAATTTGATATTTACTATAAACTATTATTAATTATCCAAATTAACTCGGTGCCTGAAGTCGAAAGTATTTGAGCAGTGTGTGTTACCAGTGATGACATACGGATCCCAAACGTAATCCTATACCGTCGGCCTGATTCGCAAGCACAAGGTCGCCCAGCGTGCTATGGAGAGAGCAATGCTCGGTATTTCGCTACGCGACCAAATCACATATTATAAAATTCGTAGACGAACAAAAGTTACCGACATTGCTCTTAGAATAAGTAATCAAGGTCATAACTGAAAAAGACTATGTAACAATAAAATTTAAAGTAAGACAGTGGTCAATGAAAGAGATTGAAAATCCTTTTTTATTATCCTATTCGGCCCAGTTTCATGTTCGAAACATTTATTAGTACCTCTGAAAAAAAAATCTGTGTGAACCAACAGCGCTGTTTTTCTGTGCTTCCCTGATGCTGGTGGTGGTGGTGGTGCTGCTGCTACATTAAGCATAATTTTTTTTTTATTGTGATGCAGGTATGCGACAAGGGTTTCGCGAGACACGCGACATTGTGGAACCATCGGCGCATTCACACAGGCGAGAAACCTTACAAGTAAGTAATGCAGAGTAGACAGCTAATCTAATTGCGTTTTCATTATCGTTATGCAATCGTCTTTATGTTTATATTGTATATATTGGTGCGTACCTATAGATTATGAGTTTCATTATTTGTTCCATAGCATACTGTATAATAATATACGTTCATTGGCGTAAAGTAGAAATATGCTATTGCAAGGCGCTTTTGTTTGGCGCTATTATTATTATAATATCTAATACTAATAAAATAAGAACAGGTTAATTATAAATGCCCTTTTATAATTAACCTGTAACTTAAGAGTACGCATTCTCGCATTCAAACTCGTTGATGGGCGCGGCTAAAATATTTGCTATTTCACCTAACGTGATTAGTGTTATATAAAATATAGTGCGGAGCCGGCTTCCCGCTCCCCGCGTAGGACGGGAATATACGGTGAGATGCAAGATTTATTACAGCGAAAACCAGCGCGCGAAAAATTTAGAATAGTCATTCGGGGAAAAGGTTTTTTCTAAAAACTACTTAATGTATCTTCGATAAATAAAGTTTGAAGAAGTTTTGATAACCTACTCCATTTTTGAAGTCTGCTAAAAATATAAATGAAGGTAGGCAATGATTAGATTTAAATTAAAAAAAAATTAAAAGCCGAGAATTTGAGCTGTTTAAACGCCGCCATTTTTCCCGCGCTTTGGATGACTTCACGCGACATGACAATCGTAACCCAAAGACTACACAAACCAAACAAACCTACGAACCTGTTAACATGGCGGATGACGTCACGTTTTGTTCCAAACAGTAGCGTTGCGTGTCACAATTTTAAATGGCGCTCATTTGTTTAGCACCTATTTTTTTTTATTTTTGTATTTAAAAGGAATTAAATAAGAATGGCTTAGATTGATTGTATGTCTGAACGATAAATATTAGAAAAACAAAATTTTAACCAAATTTTAAATACACGCATACCTATTAAAAACCTAACCGAAGCCAACGGAATGACTTACCTTTTTATAAATCAATCATATAAGTAATACTATGTCTAACAACAGTGAACGATACATTTTGTTATTTACTCTATAATAGATACCTATTTAGCTGTAATTTAATGAGGTTCGCACTTTTGTGTTTGGATTTCTCTGTGAGCAAAGGGTTTTTGGAAATAAATAAATAACAATATAAATCAGTTGATATTTAATTGCTTAAAACACAACTTAAAGTCATAGGGGCGTGCCTTTTGATCCCCGCACCCCCCGAATAGGAGTTCCAAGCCGTAACTACTCTGTTATGATCACTTATTTTTATATTAATACATATTTACCTTTGTGCTAGATGTGACACATGTGGGTCGGCGTTCAGCCAAGCCGCTCACCTAAAGAACCACGCTAAGGTGCATTCCGGCGAGAAGCCCTTCAAATGCGACATATGCACCGCCGCCTTCGCCGACCGCTTTGCGCTCAAGCGACATAGAGGGATCCACGACAAATATGGTATGTACTCCCTTCCAACCAGAATTTAGAATAGAATACACGTTTATTTCGTCAAATAAAATACTGTAACAATACACATCGGAGTTTCTTAGAACATTCTGTGTGGTTCAATGGTAGTAAAATACTTGACGAAAAGGGGGCGCGCTTGAGTATATGTCGCTCAAGCGCTCAATATTTTTTACCCAGATTTTTCACTTGAATTAAGCTAATGATTTTTCACTTAAATCTTTCTTGACAAGATTTCCAACTGGTCTCTTACAAACTTCCTGTTTGAAATTATATTTAATAATTAATTACTACATGTTAAAAATAGCTAGGATCATGAAATTAGCTTTTTCTTTATTATCATTTTTTTTATGAAAATCAACTTATTACTTTATTGTTGTATCGAAGGTCACCATTATGTGTTCCTATTTTTTTAAAAGCTTATGTATTTACAGGACAAACAGCGCCTCTCCCTACCAGAGTTCAACAAATTCAGCAAGAACAACAGCAACAATCTAGTGAACAACAACAAAATTCCCAAACAGATCCCGGGTCAGACCAACCACTATGAGTGTAGATTCCCTTTTATGTTGTATTGTTAAAAGTTTAACCCACCCACAAATAATTGGTTCACAAATACGCGAACGTCAGAAGATACTATGTAAATATTGATTAGAATGTGAATGTCTGACACATGTAAATAAAATAAAATTTTAATATCATAAAATATTACTATTACTTCATTGTGCATCGGGAGATAAGCTGACACTGCCAACATTTGATGTGAGAA
>DWLO01000763.1:0-17882 GCA_018245335.1 Dalla quadristriga | reverse complement strand
ATATTGTCACTGTATTTATGTTACTGTACTTTGTGTCTTTTTTTTTGGTGTACAATAAAGAGTATTGTATTGTATTGTAACTATCCTATTCAATATTTATTTAAATGATATTAGTAACAAAATAACTAAGCATTGTTATGTTACCATTAACAAAAGTAAGATTTAATGTTCATTTGATCCTACCATTACATAAAAAATACTTCAAAACTCTTTCAACTTTATTTAATATACTTAATTCCATAACACGATAGGTATAGGTAATGTTAAGCATATTGTATACGTAAAAATACGATAGCAAAGTTGCTCAGACATAATGTCCATAACCTTTTTTTAAAGATAATTTCTAACACTGCGACAAAATAATTCCTGTAGCTAATTTACAAAGTATGTTACAAATTACAGGAATGGATGGAATCACAAGGAGTGGAACTGTCAAAGGAAGAGGAACTACCCATAGACCCATACACACAAAAGGAACGCTGGAAGTCGATCCATCCACCTTCGAAACCAAAATCTCACGATGATCGTCTTCGGAGATTTCTGGAATATGAAGGAAAAGTTCTTGCGTAAGTAATTGTAATTTTTTATATTCATACGGTGTTGTTCTGTTTTTATTGTTCTCAATCAAGTCAAGTCACGGTTAATCAAGTAAACCGAATTAAAAAAAAAAAACAACTATTCAAGATAAATAATTTGCTAATTATTATTTACGATATTATATTGAAATTTGCCATAGTTTCGCAAATTTATTACTTTCTTTGACCAAAATGTAGACATTGTAGACATAGGCTCTTGGCTCACATTTTTTATCGATGAATAAAGTCACTTCAGAAGAAAAACAATACAATCAAATCACAGAAAGTAAAATTTCAATTACACTTATTAAATTACATTGAATTACATATATTTATTTATTCGAATATATCATATTTATGAAACTGCAGTTATTAATGTATCGGCAGTCGTACCTCTCAGACAATATCCTCAGGATCATGTTAGAGCTGTCCCGGACCCTGCGCAGCACCGCTTTAGCATGAGAGTATAGAAACGGCCTACGCGCGGTTCGGCGAACATCTCTGACGCTCTATAGAACCGCGGCAGCCCCAACAAAACCCTGAAAGCTTTATTATATTGAACGCGTAGGGCGCTGTACTGTTTCAACGTATAATCCACCCACAAGCTGCTCGTGTACAAGGACGTACAAATTGCTCTAAAAAGAGTGATTTTGACAGCCCTTGAGGAGCGTGCAAACCCTTATGGGTAACTAGAACTCGGTAGTGAGAATTAATTTTTACATTTCAACCCATTTTATAACGCGATACGTGTACTTCTT
This sequence comes from Dalla quadristriga, assembly GCA_018245335.1. NCBI lineage: Eukaryota > Metazoa > Arthropoda > Insecta > Lepidoptera > Hesperiidae > Dalla > Dalla quadristriga. The sequence continues at coordinate 16,549 of DWLO01000763.1, read as the reverse complement.
TCTCTGATTTAAACATCCTCTTTCAGTTTTCATTTTGAGACATTTATTTTCTCTTAACATCGTTACACCTATCCTACGGCCTTTTTGCCTTGGACGCTCACCTATATCACATCACATCGCCCCTTTTCCTTTTAACAGCGTTGACAAAGCAAATTACTCGCTACCAGCGACCGTAAAGTGAGTACCTAAACATCTGTTGACTAAAATATTTTGCCGAGAACCACTTTTCCACATTGAACCCGTAGCTATTGAAGTACCTACGATGAAAAATCGTCTTTCATATCATTAAGAATACCTTCTTTGTCGGCGAAATAAAAAAGAAATCTGACTCAGAATGCATTGAGCTAAGAATATTAACACAATTGAGATACTAGTTTAACTATGACCACAGTAGGTATTCCGAACGTCCATGACGACGGAAGACTTTGAAGATAATGGCTTCAAGAAATATTGAATTCTTAGATGACACAAACTCAATAATTTGACGGGAAAATGATGTACAACCGGTCAACCCATTCTCAAGTAGTTTGTGGAGAGCGTAAATAATAATAATGATAGCGCAAATTTTTCTCAGGTGTCATTTACTACCGCGAATATTGAGTAAATTTTGGAATACAAGACATCCAGTGAACATGACATTTTGCTACTGCGTGTACAAAAAGATTAAAATCGGTCCAATTTTATGCATATTGCAAATTTTACTGTATAGGTACGGGCATTCAATCCAATATTTTCTTTAGGTGTCTTATTTACTATTTAACTACTTTTAGGCTACTTTTTTAGTGATCGTGTGGGCCGTGGACGCATCCATCCGTTAGCTCCAATCCATTCAAGTTTAACCGGATTAAACCAAACTGTAAGGCCGTCTAAATCTAGGTTCATAGACTTAGACAGTGTTCGGAAATGTAAAATACCCTGAGCCATTTCATTTAGTATTTTATATATTATTAATCTTATTATGCAATATCGCAATCTAATGTACATCTGTATTACGTACAAATTTTGTGTTTGTTTGTGCACTCAATCTGGTTCGGGGTCACCAATGTCGAGGCACGTGAGTCGGGCGATTAAAATGAAAGATGAAAATTACAAGCAATCAGACACTATGATACCAGTTACATATCCGTGACGAACCCGTGACTGGCATTCGTTGCATTGTACGTGAGAATGCACTATTGTGTCTGACATCATTATATTGCATCCCTACAGTCCTAATTCCCAGAATCCAATTACTGAAGAATGCTAACCAACTAATATTACTATTAAAACCTAACGAACCTTAACTAAACGTCCCTCGCACAGTCCTACTCGAGGTTCAGCACAAATTTCTAGCAGTGGTTGGTGGAACTGCATGGTCGTTTGCTATTCATATAAAAAAAACCTAGGCATGCACCTATGTGTCATTAACGAGAGCAGATTCTCATTTGCGTTATTTATTCAGATTCAACGTGGTGTGGGACGACCGTGACTCGACGGGCGGCGAACTAGCCGAGTACAAACTACTGTATTTCCTCCAAGATGATACCATCGCCATTAAGGTAATTAACTCTTTTACTTTAAACCATGAAGCAAATTAACTGGCTTTATGCTGCAAACTTTCCAGCCATCCGATCGATTACGTGCTCCCTCATAAGTATTGCCTAATATGTGCCGTCTAGAAAGTAGAAGTTTGTACGTTATTTTCAGTTCAATCTTCATTTTTAGAAACAAATTTAGAAAGTTTTGATTATCTGCTTAAGAGCTTTACTTGCTCACTTTTGGTGTTTTTGTTGCGATAATATTCTGATATAACTTTCTGACCAATTAACAATTTGGGTTGCCGAATATATGAAATGAAATACTAAAAGAAGAATTCAAAGTAACAAAAGCACAAAATTTTAATCGCTTTAAGTTTGTAATAATAAGTAACCTACTCATTTTAAGTGGGTATACTCACGTTGATTTATTGGCGCCGCTCGCTAGCTCCTGAGGAAGGCCCACGTATTGGACCATAATCTAGTCGGGCGATCCCGATAAATCAACGTGATTATAGCCGCGTACCCACTTCAAATGAATGCGAACAATCATGAATCCTTTAGTACTAAAAAACGGAACTACTTACTTACAAATAAAACTAAAATTAGTTTATCGGTTCAAAATTAATTTGTAGATCTTTGAACCGAGATACGACACCAGAAACTTCCAGAAAGTATGTTTTTAAAAAATGTAATAAGGATAAGTTTGAATAACTACAGGTATTGGTCACGATAATAAATACGATATCTCCATACGAACTTTAATCTGCTAAGATGATCGCCTTAAATAAATCTACATTGTAAAATTCATAGGATAATAATATTTTATCTACGAGTAAATAATATTTTCAGACTTGGTAAAGACTTTTATTATGACAGAAAACAAAAACTTTTGTAATTTATTTGTGGGCGTTAAAATTTATGATCTCTATTAATCTCTTATTTATAATAATTAACAATGCAAATGCTCCCGATAAGAGATTTGAATATTAATTAGTGACGAGTTCGGTTCGGCTATTGACAGAAGTTACTACATAAATGCTAATATTGCTAACAAATGATTAAGTAAGTAATTAAGTACTAACCATCACAATTAAATGTGGAGTAGGTATATATATCGAGTAAATTTTTAAAGCGGTTGCCCAATCCGAAACTACGTGTACGACAAACTAGAAAATCATAGAATGAACAATTTTGATATGAACCAAAAATTTATCGTTATTTTTTTATCAAACTATTTTATTTAGTGTTTACGATCGTTGTATTCATTTACCTCTAAACCTTTACAAATCTAGGCATATTTACATAGTGATCAAATGCATTTTATGTACAAACTGGCTTTACAATTTTTAAGTATGTAAACAATGTATTATAGTTGATTACTAATGTGGTTTACTAATACTTACAGGACACACTAACAGTTTCTGATTTAACGGAAAAAATCACCTGTATAATAATTATATATTTTTAGTCTAAATTTAAGTCCTTACACTTTTCAGCCGTCTTCTCTAACCATATACACTTGTTTAGTTCAGAACAACAGAAATCCAAATTAAATAAATATTTAGTTTCTATTAACTGAGATTGAAAGCCTGAAGGAAGACGTTTGAATTTTATTTTTTTAAACCACGTTCCTGAAAGAGTGTTGTTGGAATCCCGTGTAAACAACGTGTATTGTCACAATCATACGATTTATAAGCCCGAATTTGAGGGCAGGGCGGATTCCAATTACAAAGGTCGATATGTATAAATTGCTGAACTCTCATTATTTTATATAAATACCTACTGGTGAATTTTATGCTAAGTTTGAAGTGAACAAATTCTTCCCTAGGAAATCCACGATGGAAGAGGCGGGAAGGATCCATTCCCTCTGCTCCTTAAGAAAACAAAACTTCCTAAGAGATGGAAAGAAAGACCAGGTGTGTTTAACTGCCAACCACTTATGAAATAGTGTAGGTACGAAAAAAATTGCAAATAATAATATCTTCAAATATTTCCATTTAACTTTTACATTTTTCCTTTAAAATACGAGTCAGTTTCTCGTATTCGTATTAAATCTCTTGTATTAAATGGAGCTGAAAGCTATTGAGCTGCCACTCAACTATAACTTACTTAAAAAGTACGAGGATATCAACGGTCTGTTTAAATATATTTATATTTATGGATCTGCATTTTTTATTTGCTTCCTACACAAACATTTATTAATTTAAAATATTCTTTATTCTAATGCATTTCTCAAACATACTATGCGCAACTTATTCAATAGGCCAGTAACAGCTTGTCTCATAGCGACTGGAGCTTTCTTCTCTTTGCCATAACATCAAAATTGCATTTGCAAATTAACATACATACAAAAGGTACGGATCGAACTGAGCACCTCTATTTTTGAACTCCGTTAAAAATCAAACGTGAGTACTTATATTAAACTTTTTTTACAGTTTCCTTCCCATCGATAGTGATGGAAATGTCGGAAGAGGAGGTAACTGAGTATTACTCTCCAAAGGACCTCATCATAGGGCAGACTGTCTTCGTGCTTGGCCGGCGGTTCCTGCTCTACGACTGCGACAATTTCACCAGAAAATACTACAAGTTTGTGGCCCTCATTTTATTTATCTACATCTATAAGTTTATGTATGTCTAATACATTACCTGGTATGGGCAAAGATTTAGGAATAAAGATAGTAATAGAAAAATATAGTAAATGATAGATAATCGTCTTCATTACACAATGAACCTGCTGGTGATTATCTACTAGTCTAATTGACGACTGGTAATGGTACTCACTGGCCAATATAACTTACGAAAGATTCTTGCTGAATCCGCTACGCCAACCCCTTGGTTATGTCGGGTCTTCATGAACACCTGTGAGACTTTCATATCATGTTAAGATCTAACATGGTAATCAAGGCTGTGGATTACCATCTAACATACAACAATGATACATACAGCATATGGCTTTTAATGGACTTCATATGTCGTGTTGAGTGGACACTGTCAAACAGGATAATTATTATCGTACATGGAAACAACAGCGAACATGAATCAACATAAACTTATAGCTACTAGTACTAGATAATATAATACCCATAAGCAATCTCAACATGGAAACTCGTTATCGTTACAATAATAATTATAATCGTTTATTATCAGGCAACTAAGGCCCACAGGAAAGAATAGGTACCTACACATACCTAATACAAAAATGTTACAGATTTATACATAAAATAAAACAATATTAAATATATTAAAGCACACCTTTATTATTATATATTATTATTATATACTATTTATTATATTAATACCTATACAATATAAAACTTACAACTAACATAATGAATACAATTCTTTTTCTGTTTTAGTCATTACACCACATTTTATTCTTACATCGTTCATATTCATGTAAACTGTAAATAGCCGAATATTACTCAACGATTGCCAATGTCAATGGTGTAAATACGAAATTATTTAATTTATCTTTTAGAATCGGAAAAACGTTGGTAAATGTTAATATACTCGTTAATATAGCCTATTAAATTTCGTGAAACTTCTGCTCACGTTTCATCAATATGAGGGGACTCACCACTAATCGCACTATCAAACATGATTGCGAGCCCTTGTGTTGGGAAATCTTAATCTGTTTCTCAGTGTGCTCGGGGTATCTCGTATCATCTCAGCGGGAGATGGGTGACAAATCAATTTTAGTATACCAACTAATATACATTCTCATATCATAGCGATTTTATTACGTATTCCAACTATATATATTTACTTTGTCCTATTTTTGAAGGTAGGGTTTGTATAAAGTTTATCTTCGTGTCTTCAATCTCATGCTGTACTCACTACCATAATATTTCATCCGGAAATTTACCACAATCGTTATTCTTCTTAAACATTTTTCTTCTGACACGGACTCGTAATTCTTTCCAATTCCTACATAAATATTAAGTATCTTGGTATCTTTTATATCTATTTTTATACAAATTACATGCAATATTTCATCCCTTATAATCCTTAAAGCTTCCCATTTTTCGTATAAGCTTTAGAGACCGTAGATAAAAGTTGGCTAATTCGCGCACCATTCCTATTACCAAGTAGGTATTAATTTCATCTCGAGACCCTAAATATATTATTTGATATATTTGGAGGTTACGCAGGGTTGACAAATGGGTGGGCTTGAAACTGTATATTTAGCCAACAACATAAATATGTTATCTTTCATATGCTTGTCTTTTTTACTCTTGAATAGCAGTGATGAATATTTTGTTTTATTTACGGGTACGATTTGACTTATTAATTACTAACTTTACTGAACGTATTTGCAACGACTTTTAGTGGTATCAAATAGAGCATCTGATTTAGGTTCTTTGGTTAATCAGCCCTCTCTAATTTACATTTTAACACTTATTTGATTATACAGGTTGATGCTGGACATTGAGCAGCCAGCGTCAGTCGAGATTCGTCATGAAACTAAAAAAGAATTTGCTAAGGTAATATTTAATTATGTAATCCATAGTAATTAGAATACGAATAGAATACGATAGAATAAGAATTACTGACTGCAGCGAATTACCTAACGGATATCCTTTACAATTGAAGCAACTAAGAAGTTCTCAGAAGCTCAGATAAGATTTTACTTCATTGGATCCAGTTAAAGTTTTTCGACAAGGCTACATTTATTCCATGACTTGCTACAGACGGTATAAAAAGTAACGTCCTAGAAGTCGGATTAGGTAGCTGCAAAAATCGAATCAAATATTATAATGTTCGAACTTCCACTCGCTTTTATACTCTCTACTCGTTACTATATCTGCTTCTGCAGATTCGAAACTACTCACTTACTATTAATAAGGAAAATCTATTAATTACATTCAAAATTGGACCTCGGATCTTGGACAAAGGGACTTTTATAAAAAAATCCTGGCTAGGTTGTAGTCTGTAAACGATTGAGTATTTTTCCTATAGCTTGACACTTAAATCACATGACCTCCTGTATTATTGATGAACAGACCTCTAGACCCTCTAGAGGTATGTCCAGCCTACGGTCGGTCGGACAGCTTCTACAGATTTAGCTCTACCCGACTTGACTGACTGACAACAAAGTTGATGCTCCCGAAGCACTGCGATTCATGTGATCACAGAGGCCTGTGTTGTAAAGAATAAGTTGAAAAACTTACTGAAGTACTATAACTTGAATATCATCTGCTTTCGGTGAAGCAAAACACCGTGAGGAAAACAGCATGCCTGAGAGTTCTCCATAATGTTCTCAAATGCATGTAAAGTCTGCCAATCCGCACTTGGCCAGCGTGGTGGAATATGGTCTTACCCTTCTCACCTTGAGAGGAAACCCGTGCTCAGTTGTGGGCCGTTGATGTGTTGTGATGATGATAAGTACGAAGTCGCGGCCAACAGCAAGTCTAAACATAATTCCTAAAAGTTCAATTGCGATTCGATGATATTAATTCGTATCCTTCCCATCAATTTTCAGTCTCTTCCGCCGCATATAGGCATCGGTGCTCCTGAAGATACTCTTCAATCATGTTTTGGTCTAATGCCAAAACCACCGCACAAGGACGTTATCAAGTATAACCTGAACGCAAATAAGGTAAGAAGACACGTTTCGTCTCTCTTTATTCCTACATGCTGCCTTTCATTTGATGATTTATTATGTACAGCTACGTTAAGGCAACGATAAAGAAACCGAGGTCCGGCCTTACTATTAGATACGCCGCATATAGGTCATGAACTACGGCTATGGCTGAATTGTATGAATGCCTAATCAAACTGTCTAGCTTATCTAACCACGTGTAAGGAGAATACTAATAACAATAACAATATGCGTGTACTCGTAGTTTAAATTTGGTTCAAATATTTTTATTTCGAATATTTATCGTAATGACGTTCAATCTTTTCAAGCCATTACTTTTTTATTTTAATACTTTTGAATGGCAAAAATTAATACACGAAATGTACAAAATAGGCGATCGAAATTAAAAATTTCGAAACGCAGCGCAATGTGACGTCATCGTCCGTGTCAAGTTGTAGACGTTTGTATAGTGTGTGTAGTGTACCTATAGTTTACGATTTTGGAGTCTTGTGAGGTAATTCTAACCGCGCCGCAAATGGCGGCGTTTAAACAGCTCAAATTTATTCTCGAGGTAAAATATATTTTTTAATCAATTTGGAACATTTCCAACATTATTTATATGTTTAACTATTCTATAACGATTTAAACAGCGATTTAAAAATATTAAAAAAAACATGCATAACCCCATTGGCTAGTGGACCCAAATTGTTTAGAATATTGTACCTATCAAAATTTAAGAACGACGAGATGATTTAAAACTATTTTATGTTTAGAGATTAATACCTTTTTTTTAATTACTTGGTTATTATAATTACAATTTTCCTATTTCATTCCTTAGATTCGGATATCTACAATAATTGCGCTCAGTAACATTCATCGAATAGCTACACTAACTATGTAAACGTGTTAAACTTTGCATTTAAATTGAGCGAACGCCTTATCTGTCTTTCCACTAAGAAATTAAAAGTATCTGCAGTTTTACGGGCAGATTATCTACATTTTTATTGTCCGTCCGAAGTTCTTAAGTCACTTACATACTTGCATTCAAACGAACTGTTTCCAACTCAATTAAAGTTTTCAACGTTCAACAAAAAGTCGGGAATCATCTAAATGAAATATAGAAACTACTTTCAGCTGCTGCTTGCTACTGGATAAAGTTATATTTCTCTGCAAATGTTATTGTGCATGTTTTCATTGAATTTTTCGAAGTCTGCTGCTCTACCTTATTGGCATTTTTATATTTTACTCGAAATGTCACTTCATTCTACCTTTTATTGAAATGCTATGTATAATAGTAGGTGAAGTTATATTGCATATAAAAAGATTGATACATATAAAGAGGGGTATGTAGGTATATGGAGCTTATATTTATGGAGATTAATAATAAATAAATAAAAACCCATTTATTTACTATACATATTGAGCTCGTGGTAGTCGGTCACTCAGGACAAGGTACGAGTTCGAATCCAAGTCAATCAATCCTCAATCCGTCAGTGGTTTTATGATGACGTGTACTAAAAAGCAATCGACTTTGTGGTAACCTCAAGAAATTTCGAGTTGAGGCCCCTTCCCGACAGTTTTGGGATAAACATAATTCGGAAGATCGCTAAGAAATTAAAGTGCTATATGAAATAGTGTTAAAAATTTAGTAAATAAGTAATTAACAAATTTACAATCTGATTCTATTTTTATTAATTCAGATATCATAGCCAGCCCAGCCCATATTTTTTCTTAAGTCACCTCTAGGCTATGTCGTCCGGGGGATTATTTGAGCATTAACGATAAGTTAACCTCTCGCATCCAAATCGGTTCACAGGGTTCAGAAGTTAGGTGGAATAAAGAAACAGACGTACCCTAAGCCTGAAAACATATAACTAATTTTTTTGGACAGTCGTGTAAAAATAAGTTCGTAACATAATTTATTTTGTAAAAAGGGGTTCGTATAGATAGGTGCCGTTATATATCTAAACGGATTATATTTACAATTTATTGTTATTATTATTAACAAAATTAGCTAAGAATCGCTGCCGCCGCAACATCGTTATTTTTTTGCCGGATCCCTCATAATTTAATTAATTATAATGTTTGTAAGTTTTTACGTGGAACAGGATAACTTTATCATACAGTTTGTTAGAAACGTCAATTTCATTAAAGTAGCTAATGTTTTTTCAAACATTTTATATAATTATTGTAAACTCTAGATAAAATTTTAATAAGCTAACGATTAGTAGATAGATTATTGATGCGATATAAACATAAATATGATTACTAGTACTACTAATAATATTATACCTACCAATAATATGTAAATGTGAATGTGGAAATTAACATACATAATATGTGGCTATACTGGATACGCAAATTTAAAAGAAAATGGACAATGAAGCCTGACGCCTTGTAATGACCTATTTGTTACTAAGGCTTAAAGGGGTCTCGTTATTCAGGTAACTTTGAATCCGTAATGGATTGTTACTTAATTATTAATGCAGAGGAGTTCAGGACCGATCCATCCCCCTTCTAGCCGATACAAAGTTCAGGTGAACAATGTAATGAAATAATACAATAGGTGTATTGTTCACTTGGAATATAGGTACCATTTATTTTCACACTCATATTATGTATTGGATACTGTAATTTCGAAGAACACATTATATTTACCACGACTTTTAGATGCTTAGAATAATAAAATGTCACAGTTGGTAGCCATTGTCCACCACGCGTGTGAAGTCTGCCAATCTGCACAGCCAATAAATATACTTTACTCAGCTTTAAGAACGTTTTACAGTCACTCTCAGTAATACAAGTTTCCTAAGACTGTTTCCTTTACCGATATATAATATTTAATTGAATTTTAACCATCGCGCTCTCCAGGCGTACAAAAAGGACAAAAAATATACGCCCGTAAAAAATTTGCCCAATAAATCAACGTAGTGTTCCGTCTCTGTTGCGATTATTGCAATGTGAATGGGAAAGAACAGGCTAGCCAGCGGAAAAGCTCCGGCTTCCGGCTCTCCGGAAAAGAGCATGCAACTCGCGCCACTTTACTGGATAACCAGAACGAACCCCGGAACCCCGAAGAGCTATCACTGGGCTATCAGCGCATAAGTGTATCGATACTTACTTAATTAAGTATATTCATCAAATTATGAGCCGAGCAGTGATTGGCCGGGTGGTTAAAATGTTGGCTTCTCACTCGGGAGACGGAATCGAATTCGGAAGACTGCTGACTTTTCAAAGCTACGTCCATTTTAAAATGATGAACTCTCTTTCACGGTGAAAACATCGTGAAGAAATCTCATGTTATAATGGCGTGTCGAGTCTGTCAACCCGTAAAATGCACGTTCACCAACTACCTACTCAAAATACAATCAAACACGGCACAGTGTTTATGAACTCTTTTGATCGGCGCATATACCATATTACGCTATTAAAATTTAATATCCTAGATTGACCATTATAAAATGGCTTGAAATATTATTTTAATTTCGCTCCAGCTTTGACGAACGAGGCATGCACCACGGGGTATAATCACAAAAAGCAAATGTTATACAAAATGTCATATTTTAAATTAAAATTATAATTATTTGCCCAATTCAGTACCTACGATATCTTTGCGAGCTGGATTGGATCCATCCAGAAGACAAGGGCCGCCAATTCGTGCTGTCCTACAGCCTAGCAGACGGGACTATCAAGATAGGCGAGATTCCCCGTCGGAACTCTGGTATACGCGAAGGAAAGTTTCTCAAGTCCATGAAGTTGGAGACTCCAGACTCAGATCCCAATTTCCCTACTTACTTCACTCCAGAAAAATTTTATATTGGTAAGTTGACACTATTCACCTGAGTACCTACCTATTCTACTAGTTTTACTTCTTAGTGACTCCAAATATTTATACTTGCTGAAAAACGTGTAGGTATACAATTTATTACCATTTATAAAAACCTGATACCCAAACTATTATAGTCATGTTCGGTGACGGTGTAACCCCACATTTAAAAACAAATATTTTGGCGATTAAAATTAAACTTAAAACATTCAAACGTACGCGTACACATTCATGGTACAAGGATTACTTGTGTCCCGGGTGCCGTTCCATGCCACAAGGACGCAGCGACTATCACACGCTTACATCACCACTCCTCGAATAACGCAGTGACTATGCAGGTCTTGTATCACCACTCCTCGAATAACGCACTGACTATGCAGCTCTTGAATCACCACTCCTCGTATTACGCAGTGACTACGCAGCTCTGGCACCACCACTCGTCATCGAATTACACCTACCACAATTACAAGTCTGAACTGTCTGCCAATGGCAAGATAAAAAAAGAGTACTTTTATTGTAAAACTACTGTTACTGTAAGTACAGTAACAAATGTTTGCTGTTTCTCTGGTATTAATCTGTCTCTGTTATCCTTGTAACCATCTTACTAAAATTATAATGCGAAAATTAGTTAGTGTGTATGTTTGATAAGTCTTCACGGCTATACCATACCGCCTCCTGTCCATTAAGTTTCGGAACGACTTACGCTATGATGCGGCGCGACCGCATTGAGCACGGGTCTTAAATTTGTACCCCGGATAGCCTCAGGGCTCGGTGTTTCCGTTACTCCCATAAATTACCTTTAGAACTAATAACATATTGATAGTGGATTCGCACGTGATAACATTAATTTGAAATTTACCGCACCATGTATAATCTAGCCCTAACCGTTATTCAGCAACGTGGTATACCGATGTAAAATTAATTAATTCCCGCTGTTATCGTACACTGGTCATTGTCAATAGCTGGAACTATATCGTAAATCGTGTTTCAAATTCAAATCTCTAAAAATATTACGCGTCAATATTCTTAGCCAACCTGCATTGGAGCAGCGTGATGGAGTACGCTCTTGGCCTCCTCAGTTATGACGAGAGACCCGTGCCCTGCAGTGGGCCACTATGGGTTGCAGTCAATATTCTTAGACACAACTATTACAAATGAAATTCACTCTTTGAAACTACCCGTTAAAGTTTGAGCAAGAAAGTGCTTTGGTAGATGATAGTCGTAGACTAATAGCTAAATTTTCTGCCTCTTACTATAGGAATACGGGATTCGCACTTGACAGAGTTGCATGTTAAGCAATTAAATATCACTATCTTTAACGGTAGCTGACGGAATATGTACGCACGCTCGAGAGTTCCCCGGCATATTCTCAAAAGAGTGTTATCGCTAGGGTGGCCTCCTAAATGTCCATCGTCTAAAATTATAAAAATATTCGTCGGTTTTTAATTTTTGCTTGGACGCTTCTAGGGGTAATCGTTCCCGTATTCCGGCACCGGTTCAAGATCACCGGCTGCGACCTGTTCGTGTACCGCTACATGAGCGCCAACCCTGACAAGTTCCCGCAGGAGGTGATTGACAACGTGCGCAACTACCACATGAGGGAGGGCAATCTGAAAGACGAGCTCGAGGTGAGGATTGCTGTGTGTTTTTGTACCAGACTGTAGGGTAGAGCCGAAAAGGAACGTTTTCTTTTTACTTCCATACCTACATCTTAAGACGTTTTAATATACGGGTTTGTAGAGTTGTTTCGTCCTACAGACAGGGTTAACAATAGATATACTACCTTGTGTCCTTAGTAGTAGTACCTAACTTCCGAACAAATTGTTTACTTCTATTTCTAAAGGTAGGTAGGTACTTACAAACGTATTATTAGGTAACGAGGCTTTTCTGGCGGCTCCGCCGCATGATATACCCTTATCTGTCGCACTGGAACCGTGCATTTTTCAGGGATAAAAAGATTATGTAGTTTATGTCACTAATGGATATCCGGCCCAGAATCTCTATGCAAAAATCACGTCAATCCGTCGCTCTACTGCACCGTGAAAGAAGGACAAACGAACAAACACACTTTCACGTTTAAGTAGAATATTAGTAAAGATTCTTCAAAAACGTGGGCATCTACTCGTATTTACTATATTCCCTGTAGTGAATTTACCAAATTTATACTTCGCCGCTAGGCAATTTAGAAGACGCGAGTCGAATCGAAATTGCAAAATCAATATCACAATCAGAGGCGAAGAGTGCCGGCAGCCCATCTCCGGTGATTGTCGCATTGGACGGCAGAACTGCAGTCTTTGAGCGGGCCTCTGTGCACTTAATTGCGTTTTTATTCGATTACCGATCGCCAGCGTGCCTTTCCTACTTTCATATATATTCTGTTCCATCTTTTTTCCAATTTAGTACACACCGTTTGGAACCTGTACCCGTTTAATTGATACCTTTATGTTTTTTTATGACTTTGCTAAAATAAAGTGGCCTTATCCATCCAGTTCTGCCGATTTGTTATTTAATTTCTTATAAAACTATATTCAGACAACTTGTTGTTCAAACCTTATTAGAGGCAGGCAAAGACAGGACCTACTATTCCAAGCGATTTTAAGCTGAAGAACTCTTTGATTATCCAATAGGATATGCGTGCCTTTGCAATATAGTGTAAATTAGGTTCTAGTTATCTAAGTATCTATTTAAAGTCACGTTTTTTCCATTTCAGGAAGCAATCCGCGAAGAGCAAGCAGCAGAGACGAGGACTCAGCTGGCGAAGATTGGCCAGCAAGCGGTCGCTGAGCCGAATGCGATGGAGAGGTGTCTCGCAGCGTTGGACGTGGTGGAGGGCAGTGCGACGCCGCCTCGCCCGCCCACGCCACCCATGACTACCGACCGCATCTCTTACGACGACTCCTTGCGAGTTAACAGAATGAGGTGAGTTAAATGTAAAATCGGGTAGGTAAATGCTTAGATTAATTAAAAAAAGGTCTCATATTCTGGCTTACCTGAGGTGGTTTTCTGCGAAAAGGGTGTGAAAACAGTGCTGTTTTGTATCAAAATACCGTCCTTACAAACGTTGTGGAACCTCTTTCTCAAACAATGTTTGAAAATTGACGATGGATATTCCAACAAGATTCAGCGCCAGCTCATCGGGCACCAAGCATACAAAACTGGGTTAACACCCATGGAATTAACTTCATCAGGCACGACGAGTGGCCGTCTTCCAGCCCAGACTTAAACCCATCAAACAATAAAATATGGCAATATTTGGAGAAAGCTTGCGCTAAACCTCACCAGAATTTGGAGTCTATCGAAGCTGATTAAAGCAGCGGCTAATAGGTATAGGCATAATAAAATTGACATAAACATTGTGCGTGCTGCGATCGACGATTGGCCTCGGTGGCCGAGGGACTTATATTCAAACTCAGGGAGGACATTTCGAATCAATTTTAATTTAAATTTGACTACATTTGTTTTTATATAAATAATTGAAACAAATATAAATAGTTACAAAAGTAATTTAACTACTTAGGTACATCAAAATTAGCAATCTCCAAACATATATTATTTGCGTCGATAGATAACATGATCAAACCATTGGTAGCAGGCCTCCATATTTTCATGCACTTCCTTAATTTATTTACGAAATAAATATTAGTACCTAATTATTTATATATTTATAACTTATTTATATAAATATTATATTTATATTACAAGGTCAAAAGGTAAGTTATTTTCATAAATTTCATATGGTTGGCTGCCTCTTATTAAAATACCAAAAAATAAATATCCCCGATACCTAATTTCAGATCATTAAGAAATACTTATCATACTAAGTACTTAACTGAATAATGAAATAATTCGCGTAATTAGGTAAGTACCTAGGCGCATTACTCATAATGTCGGTATCCATCTAATACATACTTAAGGACTCTTAGTTTATAGCTATTATTTTATTCCGTGCTATTAACACTTATTTAGTAGGCACGTGGTGAAGGCATTTGGTGAATATGTACCTATTAATTACCTCGACTGTAATATTACTTGGGTACGGGTACCTACTTAACCCTTTAAGTTTTTACAGTTTTTTTCAGCAACCATTTGACTTAAATATTCTAAAATTCTTAAAAGAAGTAGGTATATAGTGCAGTACCTAGTTGGAACAGCCATCTGATGTTCAGAAATCACCACTGAGCACCTAACTCCTACCAACTCACACATGTTTACTCTTGAGGGCTGAAATTCACGAACTTTTTATCCTTACCTAAGTGTGTCGCTTACTGAACCTATGGTCCTAGCTTTGTTACTGAAACACGGAAGAAGTAGATGTGGCGGTCGCGTCTTCTTAGTTAGCGTATAAGTACATTTCATTCAATTTCTGGCAGAGGCAGGCATTTGTTGGCTGTTCTTGGGTCTTGATCGTTGGTATGTTTTGTGTGGCAATTTCAGTGTAAAAACGTTTACTAGGCTTCGTCGATAATTTTATCATATACATTTCCATCCCCTATTGAACCCCCCCATAGGGAAATCGTTTGAGAGTAGCATGTCCTTTTCCTGGATTCAAGCTATCTGCGCGGTAAATTTCATAAGAATATTATCCGTTCAATATTTTTTATATTTATTTATTATATAAATATTATTATTATATTTATTTATTATATAAATATTATTATTATATGTATTTTTAGTAGCGCCAACAGCAACTTTTCATTCGAAAAAAAAAATATCGTTTAATTTACAATTTGCAGCAAACCTCAATGTGACAACGTATTGCCACTGAAGGGCATACTGAAGTCGAGTGTCGCTAAAGAAGAGCACCAGAAGGTGGTGTGCTTCAGCGGGCCCGCGGCGGACGAGAACAGACAACCGGACCGGCCCGCGTACCCGCCGGGCCAACAGCCGCACTACAACGACGAGGAGGACTTTTGTTATAGATTTAGAGATGCAGTAAGTTCAGTAGAATGGTTACTAGGTAATATGGGAAATTATTGATAGATAGATGGATGTTTGAGGAGCACCAGAAGTTTGTGGGCTTCGGCGGGCCCCCAACGGACGAGCACTGACAACCGGACCGGCCCGCGTATCCGCCGGCGGTACTTTTGCGATAGATTCAGAAATGCAGTAAGTTCAGTACTACTAGAAAATGTTGTTTGAGAAACATAGCAAGTCTTTCATAGTACAATAATACTCAAACACGTAAGAACTACCTACTGTATTTTCGGACGAAGCGGATGGACTGAAGAGCGAGCAAAATCTAGTATTTCATATTTCCTCAGACCTGACACTTGAAATGTCTTGGCGTGTTTTAAAATAAACGTCTGTATACTTCTATGTAAGTACCGAATTTCAAATATTGTTAAATCCGTGTGTTTTCCTCGAAATCTAAGGACAAATGGGCGGATGCCAGTGACCTCTTGAGTATTAAGTTTCTTTGGTAGTGACCTTATAAAAATTATTATTTTTCTTTTGAGTCACAATAGGTATTTTATAGCAGTCCAGGGCGTACACAACTCCTCAGCTGGTCATCCAGCTCGCCGTCTTGTTTTGTTAAGTACAGATAGGGCGAACACCAATTGTACAAATGTAGGTACAATCTGTTAAATTCATAAGAATCCAAGTCATCAAACGTCGGTTCGGTTG
>DWLO01000762.1:0-17883 GCA_018245335.1 Dalla quadristriga | reverse complement strand
GTTCATCGTCCTAATATCTCACGGGGGTTCAAGCGGGAACGGGGGTCGTGGGGGATCTATTGTGTGCCGATAAAAGATATCGTGTAGTGCAATGTGAAAGGTATGTTTTTCCATACATTTGACTTGTCCACCAATATCATCTATAGTCTCACGATACCGATGTCGTATCGCGTAATGTGTTCGCCTAAGCGTGGAGCTATAACTTTATGTTGTGTAAACGCTCTTACTCTGAAAATATTATATTTTTAAAAAACCCACCCAGTAGACCACCTACTTTACCCAGTAGTAAAGAATATTACTACTATTATGATCAAAAGAGGGCATAAGTTGAATCAATTACAGCCGTACAACATTTCTCTGGATTTCAGGCAAAATTAAGGTAGGTAGTTTAATCTCCCTTTTTTTTTTTTTTTTAAGCTAGGATATGCATTTACGCATCCCACTCAACCTTTTAGGGGCTGAGCGGGTATGTGGATATCAATGGTAAATAATATTATGGTAGGCATTTAGAATACAAAACTTTGTATGTGTGCCATGCTATATGTACACTTTCTCCCATGTTGCATGAGATGATGCATTCACAACAGGGATGCTACACACATGACGTCATTTCGTCTGATCACGTGGTTGTTGTCTAACGATCCGTACTAAACTAGCTCTTGTTTGGGGCTTGTTATTGCCGCAAACCCTAAACGAGGTTCTTGAGCTCTCGTGCATCTGACAGATTATTTTACAAAGTGTTCGTATTGGTTAGTAATATAGGAGTTAGACTAGTCCTGTTAGTAAGTTAGTAATCGGTAATATTAGTTCTATTCGAAGCTAGCCGCAGATTAATTGTTCTACGCGAGGGCCTAGATCGTCGCTTCTTGTAATAGTGTTAATGGCAACCAACACCTTTCCGACCGAAACATAATTACTTAAAAGCAGTTATTTCACATATCATCAGGCAAATCGTATACAGGTTCTACCAGCGGATTATCACAACCTGTCAGTTTCAGTACATCGGCGTAGCACCCCAGTCACTATATTGGCCCGATAGTATCGTCCGTGTGTGAAAGGCCAGACGATAGTCGATCGTCTGCCGATATCGTCTATAGTGCTGTGTAATAAACGCTCTTAGGGCTCTTAACACATGGAACTGCAAACGGATAAAGGCAGCGGTCGACTAGTTTAAGCTGTTCGACATTCCGACGCCACCTCGACTTCATTTGACTCTGCTACCTTCGAGCATTCTTTACTTTAGTGTCCTTGTATTAAATTGAAGTCCATTTCGCAATTGACCCATGTCAAACCATAAATCCGTCCTGTATATTAGGGAGTCGCTGCAAAGAACTTTTCACTTACTTAAGTGGTTTTGTTGTACCTAAGTCCATTTACTACTGCCAATGAATTACAATGAAGAAAAATTATTACCGTTTTATTGACAAGAGTTTTTGCAGTTCTGTGTGTTAGATCGGTGTAGATTCTGTGTGTGTTCACAGCCAAGAAAAGTCATCTTGTCAAATTCGCGCGGTTCACCGGCGTTATACTGCATTATTTGGCGTTTTTCCGGCGAACTGGACGGCAGCCTCGAACACAATGCGTCGTGGAAAAACGTCCATTGTGTTCTTGCGGCGAGTGTCAATCGCAACTTATCGACCGGATCAATTTACGCCGACAGTGGTCGGAAGATTGATGGGTGACCTCTGTCTCTTCAGCCCACATTCGTCCACTGCTGGCCATACGCCTCTCCCAAGGCACGCCACTAAGCCCGTTCTTCGCCTCTTCGCATACATTTGCTTTCCGCCGCCTTGCGCAGATCGTCGCGCCTCCTGGCAGGAGGTCGTCTCACACTACGTTTGCCTATTCACGGTCTCAACTCCAGCAGCCGTTAAGTCCAACGACTGTCGGTCCTCCGGCAAATGTGACCAGCCCATTGCCTCTTGAGCTTGCTAGCCTTAAAAGCTATTTTGGTTGCTTTGGTCCTCATACGAATATGTTCGTGACGGATCTTGTTCCGAAGGGACACACCGAGCATAGCTAGCAGTTGAATAATTTGTTCGAGGTAAACATACTCTCGGACGGTCCATGATGGGTGACCGCAAGTGGGAAAATTTCATGAGCGCGTCTGTGTTTCGGAGGGCACGTTAAGATGTGGAACCCGATTGATACCGACACATAATATTCCGGCACAGGTTGATCACTAACACTTCTCCGATAACCAATTCGCACAGGAGCAGCGTGGTAGAGAGACTACATGTGTGTTCTAGACATTGTGTTTGTTCACCACCATGCTTGATTTTCGTATACAGTTTTTTTTATTTGCATTATTATTAGTATATTAGTGAAAACCTTCGGTTAAGTTGCCGTATGTCGCGGCACGGCTTTCAGTGTTGTAAGGATCAGTATGGAAGTTATTTGATAAACACGGCGGCCAAACAGCACGGGGCGCAGCCGCCGTATGCGCCGTGGCTTCCCTCAGCGCGCCGCTCCTTTGCACGTTGCGGTTTTCTTCAGTGTTGTATATTCAGTCTATGAGAACTTTTTCACAGCACCCATAATTATTTTGTGACGATTTTCCTGCTACTATTTGAATATTGTCTACAGTTTGGCTCACAAAAAGCACTACTAAGCCATACCAAGACGTTATTTTGCCCGTTAGTTCGTCGTGTCATGTAAGCCCACACATTTTTTCTACGGTGCGGTTAACGCTCCGTAAGAAACCGTGCCGTGGACTACAGACTTCTGTTACAATTTTATGTGTCTAAGTATTTCTTCTATGTCGAGGGTTCTAAGCTACTTCTGGGCCCTTATCTTTGTGGTGTCGTATTCTGTAGAAATGTCTTCAGTATTTTCAACGTTTAAAAAATACGTTCTCCCTCTGTCTTCTCCTACTGTTTTAGACTTTTTTAATCATGTGCGATGGTGATATCTTACCAATTAATAAAATTGGAGTCTATGTCTGTGATACTGAAATTAAGGTCAAAAAAGTTTTAGAAGGCAAAAGGCGGGTGGCGGAAGGGCAGGATAGCTTTCAGAAAAAACCACACACAGGTGCTCTCATATACAAACGTAAACCACAATTGCTTCCCAGCAGTAGTGATCTCTATAAAAAGTATTATTTTTAATCCGACTTAAAAAAAAAGGATCTCAGTTTAACTCTTAAATCCTTCGTTAAACATTTTCCGTGATTTCAAAAGTGTTGTCTAGTCTCCCCGGCTATGATTAAGATCTTTAGTATATGTAAATGAAAAATTAATTTCATACAGAATGTGGCACAATTAATGGTTTCACTCAAAAAAGTATATCATTAAGTATATAATTAAGAGTTAAACCAGTATAGCATTAATTGTGCGACATCTGTATGAAATTATTATTTTATTTACATATACTACTTACGGTGCCAGAGCTATTTCTTACCCTAAAAGCGTCCAAACTCTCATGTCCGTTTTCAATAAATCAATCAATCGTTTTCATTATTAAGTAAATGACATATTAGTTCATTATTTTATTATCCTCTTATTATTCTTGCCTTAGCTCCTCCTTTATTGAATTTGGTCAAAAGTGCCGTACTTCAAAAAATAAGCTATGTTACCCGTACATTACAAATACTTGTTCAGTAAATAAGTTCTCTTATTTTTTTATTTTCTTTGGATCAGTATTGCAGATATTAGCGCTAACAAACTCACACACCTATCTTTATTGTAATATTAAAATAATTAACTAATAATGTTTTCATATAGACTGTCTGATGTTTTGTTAAGCCCACATAACATATATACATATTGCCAGAAGTGAACTCTGCATTTCCATACATTATAGAGTTTAATGACACAGACGTACAGAAATACGACGTTTCTATTGTTTAATTGAATTATCGATGATACGTATTTATTGATGAATACTGCTAAAAAGGTCGCCTATAAATTTGTTAACTGTATTCAATCATTCAGTTATTCGATTACATCACAAAGTAAAAACTACAATTTGATGTAATTTAAGGAACTGTAGCCCCCTCGACTATAGGGGTAAAGGGCGCAAGTTAATACGAATTTTTGGAAATCTGACTTTAATTTAGGTTTTTTACAGATAGTGACAATTAACATTGTTAATCACCAACTCGTCCTTAAATATGTGGTAGTGTGGTATATAGTAAATAAATTTAGTGGTGGTTGTTGAAGTCGGGCATAAGTCACATCGATGACTATTTATTTTAAAGGTTTTCATCCGTCCGTTATATTCTAAACTAATTCTAACAAGTCTCTATAAAATATTCCCTTATGGAAATCCAAATGGCCTGTTTTTTCCATGAGGATTTCAAATCATTATCAGATTTCAGGTTATGAAAATACACAGCTTACGCGACATTAAAATCATTAAAATCAGTAAACTTTTCGTTTACATCTAATTTACTTGATATTTTGACCAAAATTATCATTACTTTCTTTTGTTTCAGGTGAATATTGTTCTTAGATACTAAAGCACATTGGATATAGCCACGGAGCATCAGAACTCGGCGCTAATTGGCGCCACTTACCTCAATGAACCATTTATGCAAGTTTTGGCAATCGAAAATGCAAGGTGAGTGCTTTCATTTTAGATATCACACATATATTTAAAATTCAATTTATGAATGAATAATACTCAAATACTCTTGCTAAATTATTAAGCTATGCTATTTAGTCCGCTTCTTGTAGATTTTTAATCTGATATAATTGCATTTTTAGTAGATACGCTATTTGCAATCAAACTCCCTATTTTATTAATTCAATTTGAATAACTTTGGCAGTATGTTTTATTAACGTCACGTTTGAAATTGTGGCAACAATATTGTGATGAACACTAAATGCTTCGTTTAATAAACATAATAATAAATTCGACTTGGCCCAAAGTTTAATTCATAAAAAAGGCTTGTTATAACAATATAACAACTCAGGCCATTAATCTGATTTATTTGTAAGCTTTCCATATCTATTTGATCCTACACATAAAAAAATGTCTACCACATAAAACAAATTATACAGGTATAATATCGTAAATAGTTTGTATACGGATTTTTCAACCGTTTAATTTGAAGCTTAGAGGTATTACTCTTCAAAATTGACTTTTAGTACAGGGGTACTAAATTAAACCGAACAGCATGAACTGCAGTCCCGTTTGTTAAAGCTCTAAAAGTTATTTGAAAGATGGTACATAATGATGCTGAACAAAAAAATCTAATTGTCTATTTAAACAAAATACAACGAAAAAGGTAGAGAGCAGGAAGAGCTCAGCCACATAAAGGAAAGTGTGGGACGAAGAGTGGCTCCGAGCTCTGGCATAAAGCCCACCTTCTCCTACAGAAGTGGAATAGCGATAACCTAAGTAAGCTTCCTGTGAGGCATGGACATCGACTAAAAACTAGGCTGTTAGTACGTGAAGCATTTACGCCACTCTGTAAGTCTATGATCACCACAGATCCTGAATAGTTACACATATAAAACATAATCGTTGGTGAAGCTATGAATGTCTATATGAATTAAATTTATCTTAATCTTCTAAATAAATATCTGAGTCAACCACCGAACAGGTCTAGATCAGACATGGAATTTTGCAGCGATCTTCAGTATTGAGCTAACCCAATCAGTCAACGATACTTAGTCAATATTGTCCTGAACATTTTAGTAAGAGGCATCATGATAGCACCTGATTGTTGCGACGTGGTCTGCTTTTAAAATTACTAATTAAGTATCTCTGCCAATGTAAAGTTATTGGAATAGTACAATATTACATACAATACAAGAGTACAATATTACATATTACTATAATTTCAAAAGATATTGCTTTCGTAAGATTTGATCACATGATTCAATGAACACGTAAATGAGATGTGATTAGGGTAATAAGGTATTGTGCCTAATATGAAAGACTATTGAGTCGGCTTGGGTATGATGGCATGGCGACGTTACGACGGCAGCTGCGGTCGGCGGTCACCATGACGACCCCGGCTCCGCATGCCGCCGACTGAACAGTCGAGTCGAGGTGCGATCAATCGCGAGCTCAGAAAACCCACCGCGCACCCCTCCCGCGCACCTAGCTCTGGAATATTCAAACACTTTCATGCTTTATATTTGTTGCCCAGCAACACCGCTGTATTGGATAACGGAAAACAAATCTACTAGGAGTATGTAAGCAACGACAGAAAACAATATATGCAATTAACTTAAAAAATATTTAACTATTTCCTATAAATTAGCAGTAAATTTATTTTACAGCAAATGTTTTCTTGGACTCCGTTAGAATCTTGAGCCTTTCGAAGTTTTTAACGCATAAAGCGCATTTTGTAATTTTTCATAAGCTGAATCTTAACAAACTAGCAATTACATCAATATCTTGGTTTCACTTTTCTTGTGTGGCGTACTTCATTTGCCTAGGCGTAACGTGAGTGGTGATCAATACTGTATCAAATTGATATTATATAAAATATGTTTATATTAAGTAGGTATACTATTAAGTAGTGAGTGGTAAATAGTAAAATTATTGTTTAATAACTAGCCTTTTATTATTAACACTTACTGAATCATAGGAGTCAATATAGTGAATAACCAATTGGTCATAACTTGATCGGAAAGGAACGTGACCTTGACCTCAGAGCATAGGCCTAACCTGCCCCAAAAGACTTCGGTTAAAAGTTGGCGGTCGATATTGAAGGATCCAGTTCGCGCACGCGCTTGACTACTCCCACCCAATCGATTCAACCAACCACCCAGGCAACCACGTGATGCAACGCATTTGCAAGGATTCTTTCTTCTCTTTGTGGAAATTTCTTATTTGTTCACACTTCTCCTGCCATTTTAGACATGAGTCTCTTGTAAGAAACATTCTAATTAAATACTCAAGGTGTATAATAATGTAACGGATTATAACAATATCTTCCGCAGCAAAATTTAGGATTGTTTATTTTGAAATGGATGAACTAGGTGATTGTATAATTACGTAAAGTTGGCTATACACAACAGCGATCCACCAGCGATTTTCAACACAATTGAGATTGAGTATTTAGTAGCAGTCGCGTCGTCGAAACTACTCGAAACTACTTTTTCGTTCATTAAATAGTTTGTTATTTTGTCTTCTCTACACGTCCCTCATATATTTCTAATTGTTGTATTACAATGTCTGGGTCAGCATTTAGCTCCACCTCCTTACATTTTTCAACTAAATTGTCATAGCTTTGTGATTTCAAAATGAAGTTAAAGTAATCTTTACTCTTAATCATCCATAATGCTGGTACATATTTGAATTGTTTCAACGATTTTCGAAGATCCGCTGTTTGAAAAATCGCTACAGTGTAGCTTGTCCACACAGCAGCGATAACGTTGTCAAATAGCGACTTTCCAGATTTGCAGCGATTGATTCGCGGCTACTGCCAGCTACTTTAAAACGCTGTTATTTTCACGTTCACACAATCTTTTCTCGGGTCACTGGCCACTGAACGTCGACCAAAGTCGCTGTCGTGTATACCCAGCTAAACGATTATAGATTTCGATGTGTCAGTTAGAGCTCTCATTCCTACAGTTCTGTTCGAGGTTGGTTACAGGTGTCCTTGGGCGTCTATGGAACATCACGTCTTCTGCAATGTTTATCTTAATAAATAGGAAGTTGCTGCAAGTAAGTACATAACTATAACATGAAGAGAGTCCTATACATAGGTACAAGTATTTAACATTTTGATTTCGGATTTTAAAAATTAATGCCCAAAGATTTAACCGATATAAGAATCAATTGCACATACAAAATTACCGTAACCCCGTTTTCAAATGTCTTATAATTTCAATGATTGGCTAGGCAAATAGGTAATGATAGGACGAAGTGGGGAAAAAGGGCGGCGATGGCTACATGATCTCACTCGCTCATCAAAATATATTTTTCAATTTAAATTTTTCAACTAATCGAGTCTTTACAATTTGGACAATGTTGAATATTCATTTTCATATAAATAAATAAACAGTTGAAATTAGTAGTTATAACATGAAAATAATAGTTATAATTATCTTCGATCCTCCTAGTCCCCATCCAATATGTTACGCCATTTATATTCTCATTATTAGTTTCATTTCATCAAATTACTCTGTATTCCCTCAAGATAAAAGCTCATTTCTCGATAACATCGTGTTGATAGGAATATTTCTAAATTAGGTAACTTAACTAATGTATTACATGCGTGATAGCACATGTTATTACTGAGCTTATTAAGAGACACTACTTAATTTAAATTAATTAAAATAAACCAAAATGGACTTTTCTTACAAAACGTATCTCTTGAAACGTTCTACTCATTACATTAATATTATCTTTCATCAAGACTGTTAATATAGTCCTCGTGAGATTTAATTAGCTGTTTTCACTATTTTACTGATCGAACCTGTTAGTTATTTATTACTGCTTAACCTATATCTGTTACCTATTTGTGTCAAGTTAATTGCAATGCAATAGCGTGTTGCTCTTTCTTTTCTTAACTACTGCAACTCGATGAACCTTATCTTCTTTTTAGCTCTTCTTTATAGGCTAGACTATAACTAGACTTTGACCGCGGCTCCGCCTGCGCATAATTCGTTTTTCCATACAAACTTTCATCTCCCTTCTATCCCTTTAGGGGATGATTTTTCAATAAAAATAGCTTACTCCATACCACATTTCATTCGAATCCGTTCAGTAGTTTACATCACAGTGGTCACGGTGATTTTTTCTCCGTGATACTATTTAAAATTCATGATAATAATAACTTCTAACTAAATAAGATAATTGATAAGAATTAATGTTATGGTATGAAAAAATGCACCAAATTACATCGCAAGTTTTTTATTTACTTTATATATATAAAAGCAGTTCCTTTGGCTTATACATCATACACTTAGATATAGCTAAGTGTATGATATATAAGGATAAAATGGAGTTTTACATTTCCTTAGTACATTGTTTGGTTCTATCTCATACAGTTTACGCGGCGCATGCGATGAATGGAATGTTATAGCGCGATTTGTAACACATGGGGTTTAAAACATTGAACTTTCTTAAGGATCCCTAAATTTGTAAAAATAAATTATACCTTTTGTAGGATAGTGTAGCTGTCTGTCTATCAGTGAAAGAATTTTTACAATCCGATCAGTAGTTCCAAAGATTACCCCCTACATACATACATACAACCTTGACCTCTTTATGATTAATAGAAATAAAATCATTATTCATTATGTTTATGACATTGTTATAATATGATTAAATTTTACTTAGAAATCAAAGAGGATAAAGTGGAAACTGCAATATTTGGTTGACTAATGTTCTATTGGTAAATCCCATTGGTTACTATTATTTCTTAACGATGAACTAAAATTCTAATATTTTTCTCACGTGGCAACGTGAATTACACATCAGAGGCGGTCAATGTCAGTGGTAAAACGGCGTTGTCGCCTGGCGCGAAGTACTTGTTATAGCCGCTTTTGTAACAAGCCAAAGGCGAATGTGTATGGTGTATCAATTTGACAGGTTAACGTATTAGGGCATTAATAGCTATTCGATACGAAGACACCGGCGAAGCGGAATTAGAATGAAGTGCGCGGCTCGCGGCGGCCGTGTGCCACGTCATTGCCGTGACCTACTGACATAGATCTGCGGGGCCGCCTGCACCGATATCTGCACACGCCGCACGCCGCGCACCACCGCTCTTCCTTCACTACTGCTTCTTTGCGTTTAAACTTTATACTCTTTATGTAATAAACCAGTTAAATACACATATTATAAATATCAGTATATATTATATATTATTTAAAAATTTAAAAGAAATAAGATTACTAGTACTGATTTTGCGATGGTAAAAGTCCACATTAAAACATGTCTGAATTAACAAGTAATACTTTAGGCATCTTAATGCGAAAAACACCTACGATGCCTATTAGTCAGTTTATGCCACTACATATTTGGATACAATGCGTATCGTATTCTAAAATGGGTAATATCACTAAAATTTATTATGCAAGACGTGACCTTGTTATCTAAATTGTGCACTTGACACGAATGCTGTTCCATTTCACTTTCATGCTTTATAGATACGTACAGCCAGCTATCTACGTCTCCGCACACACGATAAAATATCGTCAGGGCACATGTGGTAGGTACATATAATTTGAAATAATATATGTGAGCACATTCCTTATTACTCCATATAGTTATGGTACCTATATAAAAGAAAATTGCACGTGATTTTTTGTTTATTTTTTAAACTAAGTGCAATTTGTAAAAGCACAGTAAAATTGTAAATAAGTATTCAATTTCAATATACCCACAGTTTAATTCAAATTATGTACTAACAAATGTACTTGGAATTCCTTTATATTATTCATTGGGAGACTAATTTCGTTATGTACATATTTTGCAACAAATTGTATGATTTGCTTGTTTTAATGGTAAACAAATTAGTTGGTTCATTATTATTTATCTAAATTCCATTAAAAGTCTTCTCGTATAAGCTCGGCCTTATTCGACGACGCGCAGTTTTGTTATCGTCTCAGCGAGCGAGATCGAATGAGATTCACTGAGATGGAAATGACGTGGGAGTGACTGTAGCGGCGATACGACTCGGCCAGTCTGAAGTCGCTGCCCCGCGCCGCCGCGCTGTGTTGATAATTTGTAAAGCAGTGTATGACAAGGATGTATGTATATGTATGTCTCGTCTTTCAGTTGACTTTCATCGTTGTTTTGTAGCGAACGTTTCGCACGGATATCGATAGAAAATTGCATTGCTTTATTAGCTGCGTAATATACTCGGTGACCGGCTCCTTGGACTGTTGATATAACTACTGTAACAATTACCGTCGAGCGTACGTTTTAAAAGTATAAATCGAGTGTTTTGTTTAATACCTGTTATAAAAAATAGCGTCGCGGCAAGCGTGGCGCAATGCAGTGTGTGTTTGGATGCGGATACAAACCGTGTTGCTCCGAGTTTAGTAAGGGTGGAGACTGTCCCGATAGCGGTGGCTGTGAAGAATTCTGGAGCATTCTGTAGCTATGTTGCCGATGGTGCAGGCCGAACCCGTGCCCTTCAACTGCGCGGGCCACACGGTCGAGGCGGCCCCTCCGTCTGCTGCCTTACCGCCTTCTTTAACACCAGATTCTGAGGTCGAGGAGCTAGTCGATATCTTCTTTGACATTGATGTCGCTGTTAACACATTTCCAAGGTAACTTTTCAATTCTATGGCCGGTTATCAGTAAAGTTATACTATACAAATAGCACATGTTTCACGATATTGAAATATGAATTTGTTGTATGTAGGTTTGCATTAACATCTTTTTAGATATATGCTTAGGGCCTTGCGTAAGTAAATAAAGACAGGCGCGTCTAGTGTTTGAATAGGGAAATTAATGTCGGGTGTAAGAATAGTAAGTTTTTGTTTGATTCACTTTTTTAAACGATATTGCATCCATAAAACTTACAATTTTCTATAAACAACAGTGCGAATCATTGTATATTGATGGGTCTGAGATTTCCTTTCAGCACTTTTATAATGATTTACCCTTGCAGTTACTTACTCACAGCACAGCTTGAGCTTTTTAAACATTGCATAACTATTTTATGGGTTGTGGAACTTATGAACGATTTATACTTTGTACAGTTTACGGTTAATTTTGTAATCATCTTGACAATTCAACTGAAAATGGGTACCTATGCGGTCCTAGAACTTTTTAGAATTCAGAAATTTTAATGTCTCTGGATTTAGACAACCCATTGTGTATGAGCTGAGTCATTTAAATCCATCCTTTCGTGCTAAAAATTCGACTTATTAATCTTAATTGTAGTGATCTTCTACAGTGCTAATCTATTCAAAATAATCAAACACCAATGTGTGTTGATGTGTAAATATTAGATTATTCTGGAACGGTAACTAGAACATTTGACGTTTCTATCTATAAATTGTACGTCCTATTCTCATTAAAATAAATATACAGGGTTACTTGCAACTTCACGAACTCCTTGCACCACGTGATGGTACTTTCAAAATGCAACAATTACCTTTAAGTGTTTTTTTTTTTTTTTCTGTCCCGTGTAGGGACTATGGCGTCGCACGTCTTGTGTATTTGCCAGTGTCACGTTTGATCCTTTAAGTGTTATACCGAAAACTTTTAGTTTTATAAATATTCAATTGTTTTGGTATTTTCATAAACACCCAGATAATAATATGTCAACAACAAAAAAAAAAAATTGGCTTTATGAAAGAGTTTTATTTGGCTTACTTATCGTATCGTATCTGATACCATAATGAAGCTTTGATTTCTGATAAATTTTCGTTTGACTGTTGAGTATCGTTTTACTGCTCCTAGCCTCCTACCTAACACGAAAAATTGCCAACGGATGAATGAATGGCTGGATGGAGTTATCTTTACGAAGATTTAATTATCATAATAGTGCTAATACCTTAATTATGTCGCAGTTTCTCAATTACACCGTCTTTAACATGAATTTGGTTTGAAGTAAAAGCTCTTTTAGGTATTACTTATGTATTTGCTTAATACTTACTGTTTAAACGGAGTTTCGCCAATAATTCACTTCAACAAGTTCATCATACAAACCATAACAGAATTATTGTTAAAGAAAATCAGATGATTAGGTACTTAACCGATTATACTAGCGATCCATAAACCATAGTAATGCATGATTGTTATTGACCGATTTCAATATGGTTCTGAAATCGCAATTTTAAAAGCTTTCGCGGGTAATATTGCCGTATTAACGTCAATTCAGACATGGCGGATTATACCGTGCGTGTGGATTCGCGCTGTCATCGCGTCGCCTCTTGGATGTTGCCATTTTGCCAGTACAACGTTGACTAGTGTTGGCCCACAGTTCGAAATTCGACCATAATCACAATTGAAAATTTAGGAAAGCTATACTTAAGTATATGTTTTTTTTATAGATAACACTAAATCTCGTCAATAGCTATCAAACAAAAAAAAAGAAAAGGGAATTCGGTTGACTAACAAACAAAAAAGGCACTGAACAGTTTTGTCTTTGCCTATTTATATATTGATATGGACCCATTTCTCTACAAATATTCTCCATTACATTTAATTTCATCAGTGTCGCTGTAGTAACGAGACGAAACATTGCATAAGAAGTAATATTTTTGCACTCCGCCTAATAATGCTTCATCCTCCAACTTCAATTATGTTGGGTGCCTCCGATGTGTATCGCTGCAGCTCGCTTGTCGACGCCTCTGTCCGCATACATACAACTCTCTTGCATACAATTTGTCACTCTTGGAATTGGATAAAGCTGATTTTCAATTATAGCTAAAAATGCATGCAAATTTTCCCGCTCTGTCAGAACTGACACTTAGTTCGTTTATTTATGTTGAAGTCAAATCTTCTATTGTTCAAGTTAACCGATGTACTTTAAATGTGGCACATTTATATAAATTCGGTGACAACAAGATATTCTGATCTGAGAACCTTCAGAATCTGTCGATGACTAGAGAGGGGATTGCGGAGTACTCCAATATATCCAATAACTTCGGAAGTGAAGTTAAGCTAACTTCTCAAGTATATGAACTTTGAATTTTGGCATAGTTCTAAATGCAGGCGCTATGATCAAGGTGCAACAGTCAATAGGATTATTCAGCCAAACCATGAGAGCGTGACTACTGACCAAGTAAAATATAAAGGTGCCCTGCAACTGATGCAGGTACAAGAGTCCGATTCATATCCGTGCGTAAGTTACTTTATCGTTTACTTAAGAATGAGAAGATGAAAAGGACGGAAGATAGGATCTTTGAAATGATATAAAAACAACGGATTTGATGCCAATATGCATAAGTTTGATATGTCATGGTTTCCAAACCTACGGATGTATTGATGAAAAAGGACCAACGTAGATAAAATCATAATCATCCGTATATTATCCTTTGTATGCGCGAGTTGGCCTTGTAAGACGGTGTAGTAAGTAGGTATGTATTTAAAAGACAGATTACATTTAGGGGACTCTTTTTAAGTAGCTCCTAAAATTTTATCAAACGCCGTCTAAATAATATATATTTACCATATTTTTGTTAGACATTGGCCCTAACCTGTTGCCTAACTGTTAGGCCATAAAAATGTTTGCTAAACATGCTTTGTTAAATTTTTGGCAAAGGAGAACCGGCTTTAAGCAAATCAACAATCCGTTTGTACTATGTTACTGAATGAATGTTGCTGCTGTATTCACATCTTTTAATTAAATGACTTTAGTAGGCTTTTTTTCACTAATGTCCAAATGGTTTTTTTGTCGAATGCACAGTTGCTATAAAATATTAGTAATCGTCTAGTTAGTAATCGTTAGTAATTGTCCTATTCAAAGCTGGCCATAGATGTGTTGCTACCCCTAAATACTGAGGTGGTCGCCTCTGGTATAAGTGTAACCGGCATCTACACCTTTCCGACCGGAACACAATTGTATAAAAACAAACAGTTGTCGAGAACGAGGGGATTCAACCTCATTCTCCAACGCTCTCTGCTAAAGACAACTGGCGTCTTCACATAGTTCAATTTAGCGTAATCAGAAGTCTTCGTCCATCTAGGTATAGCGTGTGTGTTTAGTATACGATTTATTTGGTAATAAGATCCAGTTTACCCATAGTTCACTTCACCTGTGGGAAGTGCTCGAACTAAACTACCAAACAATTCCACTACTATTATTCGTTTGCTTGAATACAATACGAATCATAAAACGAATCATGTTGAACAAATATCGGGATTATTCTTCGAAGTGGTTGGGTTTGAGTTTATACCAGAAAAGAAACCCCCAAAAAATATCTACTAGCAGTTTTAAGCTCTTCGGCATATTAACTATATTAGTGGTCCTTCATCACAGAATTATGCAAACCACCCAATTACCAAGTTATTTTTTAAGTTTAATTCTAGTAATTTCTTCTGCTGGAACAAAACTGCACGGGTCATCGTCGTTGTCACAATTAATCTCACGCTAAATGACTACGAAACCTTACACCCGTGCTCCGACTCCTACCATAAGTCGAATTTGTATGAACCTTAAATTAATGACTTATGTCTATGACCCGACTGCCTTATTATGGTAATATTCTTCTAATGTTTGTATGTATACAATAATTAACAACGCTTTATATATACACACAAACATTTATCAAACAAAGTCGTATAATATTGGCAATATGAACCCATACGGCCCCTTTACCTCAGGACATGACGTGTCTCATCTCGCATTGAGGAGGCATGGAGCGTACTCCTCCACGCTGCTCCTGTGCTGATTGATGGAGGTACATCACGTGAACCTCACATCTGCAACCTAAATTATGGCTGGTCACGAGGAAGGAGGCAAGAGGAAATTGCAAAGAAAAAAATTAGTTCAAAAATGATAATTTTATAAGGTAATGGAGGCGGACACAAAAATATATTCTAAGTTTTGTCCTTATCCGCCTGCTATACATTTTTCATTTCATAATTGAGCTTGTTATTTTATTTTCAGTTAAGCCTCTTGCAGTCTTGTAAATTTTTATTGTTTCATTTTTAATAATATAATTTATTTTCAACTACTTATTTAGTTTCATTTATGAACGAGTTGTTTAACTCAAGACCCCACAGGCAATTAAACGAAAACTGCACAAGCGAAGTTGCGGAAAAACCCTAGTATAATATTTATGTTACAGTGAAAGGTACACCTACCTACATACTGAGCCCTTATTCATACAAAACAAATTATTTTTTTACGAAAAATAGCACTGATTGCGGCTATTTGGTTTTTCCCAAAATTATTATACTTTATCACATTTTGTGCATCAAGATGAATCTCGACAGCTCATTTGATAAAATCCACCCAGCCGTTTAGGCTACAAAGCGTGGCGAAAGTAATACACACAATCAGAAAGACTGTTGAAAGACTAAGAGTTGACTGGTGATGAAGGCCGTTATGCATTAAGTCCGCCCTTTGTAACCCATAGATAAGGTTTTCCAGTAAAGTGTGAAATAAATAAATAAAAATATACACATACAAACACTCGAAAAACATAACCTTCCTTATGAAGCAGTTGGGTAAAAAGAACTAAAAAGGTGCTAGACTTAAGCTCCGTTTGTTCCTACGAATATGCTAACGCGTATTTTAAAAGCTTTTAATTAACTTGCAATGATTGTTAGTTTGTGTGGGTCAAATCTTGCAAGATGAATTAGAACCATTTCCTCTTATCCAACGGAGATGAAATTTTATATGTTCGTTCAGTTCTGATGACAATGCATGTTTATGATAAGCATGACCTGATTGTACAAACTGTCATGTTTGTTTAAAATCCCTCATTTACGAAGTTTCACCCATGAAATTCAGTCTCCGTTAAATATAATGAAACGCGTATTTCAGAAATTAGAAAACTTACACGCTTAAAGATGCATCGCTTCATTTCGAAGTGAAATCAGTGATCAATCGGAATTTTTATTTTCCGTTAATATGAGATAAATGCTTCAGGATTCGTAAAATGTTCTATTTTTATAAATGAGGTGAAATAGGGGGAAATGTTACAGACACTGGATGCGGCGAACTAAATATCTAGTAAATATGTAAGTCCTTACCTTGCTAATATTATAAATGAGAAAGTGTGATTGGTAGTTTGTTGGTGTGTCCTTCTTTCACGCTGCAACAGAGCGACGGATCGACGTGATTTTTTGCATAGCGATTGTTTATAAACCGGAGAGTGAAATAGGTGCACCGGTGCCTGGGGGATCGTTGAGGGACTTTAAGGATGATGATGAAGTCATTTTGATGGTGAAATACGTACACGCATACGCATCAAAATCGAGTTTGAAGGATTTATGATTTTGCTTGTAGTGGTAATACGATAAGCAAATCTTTTATATCGCAGTCTAGCTAAATGGGTAACGTTAAGGTTACCGCTGTCGTTCAGCTTAAGTTTTATATAATTAGAAAATTGTAAAAAATTATCTTAAGTACAGAAATAGATTTTTATTTAATTCATATAATGCTATACTTAAACGAGGAGGTGTGTCTGTTCTTACGGTATAATTGCTAAACCGATCAGAATAAAGTTTGGCAGAGAGGTAATTTATGGCCTGAATGAAGACGAATGCTACTGTTTTTCCAGAAAATAAACGGTTTGTGCAGAATGCATCTACAATCTTTTACTTCTCAATAACTATTACGCGAGAAAAAATGTAGTAGGCTTGGCAATAGTAATTTTCATTAATTTAGCAATCTGCAGAAGGCGCAAAAGAGCTATCTGGTATTGCTAGTGTCCATAGGCGACGGGGACCACTTAACATCCGGAGGTCCGTATGCTTGTTCGTTAGACTTAAATTAATAAAATACAAATATTGAGAAATTCTATGTTGGCTAATTTGCTGCAGATTTGAAGAGTGAGCCTACTAAACCCTTCTGCAAAACCAAAACTTCATTTATTACAACATACTAGGAAGTAACTTGTTGTAACTGTCTATGAGGATTTTAAGAAGTACATTAATCAATGTTGTTATATTTATTTTTATTTTGTGTAGCAGTGATTCACTCTCGTATAGAGACCGCAGTTGTTTAATTGACGTCCAAAATTTTCGCATAGATGACAAAGTTAAGGTTACATTACTTACACTATGGGTATACCTTTTCCAATATAACGAAATGCCCGAATGTTTCCTGTACAAGGGTGTTCGTAGATGTAAAATGTATGAAATGTGATGTAGACTACAATACAAGCCTTTGATGACGCATAACTTACCGCTTGAGTAACAATTGAAAAAAGCGAAATCTTAGATCACGTAACACTTCCAACAATTTTAAACTTTCACCAAGGCTTTTTGTATCTAATAACTACTGAAAACTGAACTTTGCATATAATACATAACTGCTAAGTAGTAAGTAGGGTTGCATCT
>DWLO01000761.1:0-17883 GCA_018245335.1 Dalla quadristriga | reverse complement strand
CCCTGTACGAGGAGCGGTGGGTCCTGAGTTCGATCGGCCGGGGCACACATTTATATGGCAGATTAATGTTTGTACTCGACTCTTGGGCATTAAATTTGGTGGTTTTCTGTGTGTGTCCGCCACCCGAACACAGGGAATCCTAGGGGAATGCTAGGGAGTGTAAGAGTTTACGGGTTTTTTTTTCTTTTTTCGTATCCAACGAACAGTTAATTCGGGCTACCATAACAGATACTATTTAATAATATATGTGCTACGTTAAGTAATTTATCAAACTGTAATACAAAAATAGATCTTTTGAAAGCGTTAGCCTAGAAAGAAAACGGAAGTCATATAGCAGAGTCTGCCAGAAATCGCTCATGTTTACATTCATAACATAATGCTAGTGACTATTGTTGCGAGGTTTGCCTTGTCATTGTCAGTGCCAACTCGATATGATCAATCACTTCGACCATTCACGAATATTACAGTACTTTACATACATAGCCATACTTCAATGGTTTATAGTTCCGTAGCTAGATTAGTAGCCAAAAATTTAACTTTATTTTCCGTTTTACCGAAAATACTGGATATCCTATTGATAAACATGTTATACGTCCCTGGAATGTGAACACTTTTAGACTTTCATAGCGAAGATCATTCTACAGAAAAATGTTTTATCTTCTTTGAGTCTTTCCCTTTGAGTCTTTGTAATTAAAGTATTACGCTACCCAGAAAAAGTTCGGCATTAATCACAAAAAATCCAATCACAGCGGCGTATTCTACACTATGCGAACGCATAGTAAAGAGTCCGTCGAGTGTCGTTTGTGATATGAATAGCTTGATGTAATGAACCAACTGAGAAAAGCCATACTTAGCAAAGTGTTGCTTCTCTACTTAGGTAAGTATTGTTCATGAATACGGCTATTTGTCCGTGGCTCCGTCCGCGTAAAATTCCCTACAGATGTAGGCAATTTTAACCTACGAAACTAGTTAATAATCTATCCTACAGTTAGTTTCGTAGTTTCGGGTTAAAAAGAAGACTCTGTCACTCGTCAGCTCATTACCTATATTTATACAAAAATCAAGTAGATCCGTTGCTCCGTTCTGAAATATTATGCCTTCCATACAGTAAAATGACTAATTACATTGATAAATGACGATTGCTTTTCTTAAAACTTATTGCCTATGTAATAATGGAAGTAAAACCGCTCCGCAGTCATTTCGCTGCGGACACGGGGATACGCTATATATTCTCTCTGTACAGCGAGCTATGAAATCTCATTAAATGCAGCCGCGTCGCTCCATGCCAGTTCCACAGATAGTGGCAGTAGCTACCTATCTGTACATTACAGGCTGCTATCTCCTTTCACATAGCTATTATCTCATTATTAATATGTAATGGAGCCCAAAGAATCTCTTTCTTTTCACCCTTGCCATTTTGCTTAGCAAAAATATAAAGATAAAGACGTGACATAAATCAAATATTTTCCTCCATAAATTAATAAAATATTCAACTAAACAAATACAGCAGAGCTTGATCGTCTAAGTACTAAATCGCACTATAGCTGAGCGGTCGGTTTTTCAATTATCTCGAGCAAATTTGGATAATATTTACACATCTGTTCGTTCTATCGATTTTACTTTAAATTTAACGATATTTATTACTGTTGACAAGATCTTGATTGCGTGACTCCTCTGAATAAGAAAAACTTGGTCGATTAAATTACTGTTCTTGTATTAATGTGAACAAAGTAGCAATCTAATATTATTATTTGATTTGATTATAAATTGTCTCTCCGCTTCCGATTTGGATTGGATTATGAGATTTTGGAATTTATTAATTAAAGTTGTTGTTATTGTAACCTGTATTGTATGTGTTTTTTTTATAATTTATAGCCAACGAACAAGCAGACGGGCCACCTGATGGTAAGTGTTCACCGTCGCCAATGGAACTAGCAATACCAGAGAAGTCACCAACGCGTCGCTGGCCCTGAAAGGGAGCTGATGTGTAAAAGAGATTAGAGTATTCTATCGTCTCTTCATACACACACGTCGTATGACACACTTCACTTTATCACTAGGTATCACTTAATCAGTACGTATAACCTGCACAGCGCACTTTTGCGTCGGAGCATTGACGCTGATGAAATAAAATAAAAGCAAAACTTACTTCTTTCCGCTTTGGTCATGCTGACCTCATCTTTCTTCCAGAACTTCAAAAATGGTGCCAAGGCCTTCATAGTGCATTCGCTATTTAACACCTTCTTCCCTAATTTTTTTGGTATTTCTTGCTCAAGTTCAGAGCTTCGACAGGAGGATGAATCGTCCCCCAAAGAGCGTGTACGTCTTCCACGAAAACTATAACATCCACACCCTTCGGCAAGTGAGAACATAGTGGGACTCCTGTCCTTTTTATATTTTTTATCTCTTCGTTTTCGGGCACATCTTGGCACCTTCTGTCTTGACTTAGGAATGTTGACAGATTTATTGATTTAAATTAAAGATGCTTTTATATCTCTCTTAAAGTAACAGGTTACCTGCAAAGATAAAAATATTATGAAATATCGTTTTCTTCTAACAACAAGCAATTAATATTAAGTAATAATATTTTCTTAATCAAGTATGTACAAATGGGAAAAACGTAAATATACAATACATATTCCTTATACATCTCCAAGCCCATTACATATTTCCGATATAGCCAAGCCGGATTGAATGCCGGTCCTGAACTCGATTTATTTTATTTCCCGCGAGTTTTATGTGCCGGTTAGAGATTCAACCACGTCTCGTACAGTCTTATCACAAATACAGAATCAGATAGGTACATAATAAACTTGTTTTTACACGACTACATACGAAGGAGGTTTATGTTTTTAGTGGTTGTATGTAGGTATGTATGTATGTTCGTTTATGTTTTTAATTGTAACATAAATATTATTATTAGTGTTTTTCCGTGACAACGCTTCTGGAGATTTAGTTTACTTGCGCGTGGGACCTTGAATGGGACATGTCTGTCATAAACTTTTGACAGATTTTTTCAAAGTTGTTTGAAGGATTTTAAAGATCTCTTCGTGAGATTTTATGAAAGCTCTGGATGCCATGTAAAGTTATATTACTGTTGAATATTAATTACGCTTAAAAAGTACATAGTACAATTAGGTCTATACACCATAAAATACTGCATTGTTTCCAATGCAGGCCCTCACGTATACACGAGCAGCCAAAGTGGAAGTTTGGCAGCCCGCCACAAAATTGCGGCGCGAATTTCTCAATGGTATTGTGGCATGAATAACAGAGTGATAAGAAAGTGCCTTAAACAGAGTATGAGATGAATATGATATCGTTGCCGATGTAGCTCTATTATAATTTAGTTAATAATAATAAGTTAGATTACATCTTGATTTAATTTATAAAATATGATTTAAAATGTGTGTTATATACTGTGCCCTACATCTTATGTGGCTATGGTTGTAATAAATGCCTTTTGAAAAGGATCCCACCCTTATATTATAGTGGCAATATAAATATAGTAATAATAAATAATTGTCTATGCTTGTGAAGGTACATAATGTTAATTGTTTAGGTAATGTTTATTTATATAAAATCGAAGTTTAAATCATAGTTGATTAATAATCAACCAATCAATGCTTTTTTCCGTTCGTTTATATGAGTAAATCTGACGGAGGACACAACTGACACCAAATATCCAAATGACGTTAGTGAATAACATATAGTGCCAACCTACCGGATAAAGTCCCACATAAAACATCCGTCTTTTTTGCACGAGTTCTTTTAAATGAATGTGAAACTGATTGCGAGTTGGCAAGAGATTGAAGCAAACTGAAGAAGACATTCACGACAGCTAATAAGTTCGCTTTATCACTGCCGCGCGACGGATCAGTCTCTAATACATTATATTATTCACTTGATCCGTCACATTACCGGTCTGCCAGAGTAATCTGGTCAGTTATATGAATTATTTGAACCGTTATTATAGACATCACTGAACCTTGTTGAGCTTGTTCAGTTATTCGAATAATTTGAACCGTCATTATAGACATCACTGAACCTTGATGAGTCACCCTTACCTTCGTATAAATTGACAAAATTCAATTTTACGTATTTTCTATTTGATCATCCCAAAAATACTTTGATTATTTATTCATATTCTAAATTGATTTTATTTATATTTAATTTAAGTTTCAATGTCATCATCATCTTTCATTTAAATATATTTGAGTGATTCTCCGTTAAGTATTTATTAAGCAAATGAAAAAAATAATGTTAAAGTGATTTTTTTAGTTTTATCTGTCCATGGTTTTAGTAAAGCAATCGTTGAAACGCTCATGGTCGCGTGGCTTGTATCGACTTGTGGTACGCTGCAGGCTCAAACCCTCCTCAGTTGTGAGGAGCCATGAAGTGAGCCGTTATTGGTATGTAGGCAGCAAGCCAGTGGCCAGATTAAAAAAATCTTATATCTTTTTAGTAATATTTTGCTTTTAACTGAGGCACTGAGGAAACCGACTCTAAGAGAGAGAGAGAAAATAAAATACTACAAATAAATGAATACAATGTTCGTCACACTTCTTGGAAAATAATTCACGAAGAGACTTTAGGTCCGATTTTGAAGTCATATTCGGAATAAGAATCGAATACTAAGCACCCACCTTCAATCATTCCCTCGCCTACACAATATTGTGTATATACACCCTATATATTCCTGGATACAATCTACCTATCTAATCCATACAGCAACGTGTATTTTCACATATTCGAAGGCTTGAACGGGCTCTTTGAGTCAGAGAGTCAAAGATTAGGAGGTTCAAAAGAAAAGTGCCGTCCGTCGTAAGCAGTCACATGGGTCTAGTTTAATACAAAATATAAAACACTAGTAAAATAGTCAACCTAATATCGACTAGCCTTAAGCTGAATATGTATTTGAAAAATCATACAAGCTACGTTCGTTACGTTATTAATTTTATCGAAATCAAACCTACTTAACATAATCATAGGATTACGTTTTATAAACTATATCATAATACTGTGACATTATTTTGTAGCGAATGTCGGACCTAAGGTTTACGGTCACTGCTATAATAATCGGCTTCCAGGTATCGTTGGCGCACTGACAGGTAATATTTTTTTTTATAAGCGCATACATACTCACACCTCTTTATCTGCTAAAGTGTATGAGGCCGTCTGCCTCGGCCGAGGATCCAACCCGGGACCCATGGCTCGTCAGACAGGGTCACTGACCAACGTGCCACCGATTCAGCCGAGTGGTTTAGATGATGCTTTTGAACAAATCCAAATATACTCGTAATTTTGCATGCAATTGAATGGAATGACATGTTTTATAATACATTGTTTTTATACCACGGAACAATTCCTAAGAAACATTGTTGCTGATTGCAAGACGTACAACATTTTTTGAAGAAAGAACTGGGCGAGCGAAGCCAACGTAAGTAGGACGCCGCAACCCAATGAGGCAAGTCACAATAGCAATAGCCCGCAATCTAATGCGCTAGTCATTGAAGCTGAATTCTTCACGCGTAGCTACACTTACCATTAGTGGAAATCGTTTTGTATTTAACATGAACCTTAACTTACATTCCATTTCTTTAAGGTTAATCGAATTTCTTTTCTGATTTGAGATTACTTATAGATAAAATTACTGAGTTTGTCTCCATAGTTCTCAATGTTCTCATCATAGTTTATAATCTTAGTAATATCACAGCCTTCAAACGTTTAAACCATACAGTCGACCGACGAAGCCGTCAAGACCGTGCGGAGTGTGAGGGGAGACAAACGTCGACGGCGGTACCGAGCCGCCCCGCCACTTAGTACTCGTAGCTCGGTACTAGACATTCAGGGCTAACACGTGATTATTTTACTTTGAACGAAATTAAAAAGCTACGTACGACATATGCAAGAGACCAATTCTCGCGTCGTAGAGGTTATGTCGCATTTGATATTAATCTTTAATTTTAAATCTCTACGAAAAATGTCTACAAAATGTCCATAGTATCAAAAAAAAAAACTATCGTATTAGAGATTTTTGTCTCAAACTTTTCATTTAGGCACATGAAATAGACGTTCCTTTTGCTTGATACATTGACGCAAGCTATACAAACCAACCCCCAACCAACCCCATAAATAATGTGAAAAGAATGATTTTTACGAGGCCGACAAATATACTAAAAACCAACCCTTAAACTTATTTAGGGGCTGGAACTAAGTTTTAGCGAACCCTTAAATATATTAAGAGGTTGAAGGCAGCTCCTAAATTTATGGGGGCTATATTATAGAAGGTGTTAGGACCTGCATTCGGTTCGCTCCGGGCGGTGCAATCCCGTTTCAGTAGTGGAATATTATTAATTTTCACCAATTATGTTCCAATATACAAGAGGCGACCATCTCAATCCTAAAGTGCAGCAACCCAATTGTGACCAGCTCCGATTAGGACAAAATACTAACGATTACTAACTGGACAATAATTATCAACCGGTCAACTATGTTTGAACTATGCGTGTGGAAATTTGTTGTAAAGAGCTTGTGGAGTAAAATACTAATTCTGTAACGTTTTTTGGTAAAAACAATGAATAGTTAACAACGTCTAAATTTGTATGGTTAATAAGTCAACTTTGACGATTTCTATGGTTTGAAGTGAATCTTATTTTTGGTTTTTATTGTGTTTTCAATTCTCCTAATTTTTCTACATTAACAGAATTATTAATTTAATTTTTGAACAATGTTGCTTGACCTAACATGATCTAAGTCTTAAAAAAACGAAAACACAATTTGACATTTTCACGAGAAATATGAAGTAAACTCAAATTATTTTCCATTTTCTGTGCCACTACTATATTTTCACGAATACGAAATACGGAATTATGATTAAAACAACGTAAATAATCATTTCTGAAATGCACTAAACCATTTTCTTAATCCGTCAAATAGTTTTGTGAATAAAAATGATAATTATGTTTGGCGCATACGTTGATTATTATCGAGTGCGCACTCACTATAACCATCTCACCAATTACGTACATGAAATAGTTGCATCACTGTTATTTTAAAACTTATGGAGTCCTCCATGATTTGTTCGTAAGAAATAAACCAAATGTTTGTTTTACCCCTTCCCCCTAGATACGAGATACTTTTGATCCTGAATAAATATACAGATCCCGATGGAATTAAAACACCATAAGTTTAGTGCGGACGATGTCGCGGGCAACAGCTAGTAGACTATAATGTTTTAGACCCCATAATTTTGTTGTGCATGTTATAGTGTGATATCTGTTTTTCCTGCTCTAAGATTCACTTGGAAATCATAAAAATATACTGCAATCGATATTACTCGCGATATTTATGATTTTATTACGAGTTTCTATTTAAAGGGCAGTCCGTGACTTTGATTTGTTGTTCTTGAGTGATGTAAGCATTGCATAGTAGATATTTTTAGATGTTTTACTATATTTCATGTTGCAATCGTTCAGGTCCCTAATCATCTTTCGGTTTAAAGGAAGTTATTGTGCAATCCAAAAATTCTGATGGATTTACATAAATCAACAGGTATAGAATTCATTATATTCACACATACGAGTAACACAAGGTTTCGTAGGAAATAAATTGTTCTTGTAAATAATAAACATGAAAGACTATCTGCGTAAGAGACCACCATTTAACCGTTAAATGGAATTGTTGCTCGTAAAAATATACGTGAGATAGACCTCCGCGCTGTTCCCATTTGTTTTATAAGCATAATCCTCTGCTGCGAGTGTAATGTAACCTACAAATACTCATTCACATCGTGGCTCTAATCTGTTACTCACGCAACATAAGAATAATGCAAACTAGGTAACTGGTAATTAATGGCACTATTTCATACGAACAACCGTTCTCGTAATCAATTATGTTACAAAATTTTACCACTGGGTAACAAAATATCTCTAAAGCCTTTGCTTTAGAGGTATTTATTACCACAGATACGCTCAATATCTTCATATAAATTACATTTAAAACCGCGATCAATAAAATATAGTTCGATTTTTGAATTCCCCGACGACTTACGAAGTAGAACTATAATAGAACGTGCGAAGTGACTTACGATTCAAAGTCATAACCACATCATTTTTTTTATATTTTTACATTAATTACTTTCGGTAAGAATTATTAATGCAATTTTTTTACACAAAGTCAATATGTAAATTGCTAAAAGAAGCGACCTAAAGGCGAGCGAGCAAGCGAAACCGATGACATCCTTTTACTATAATATCTAAGTATACTTTTAGAAAAACTTTGTTCTATACATTAAATATTAACTGTTGTCGAATTCAGTACTTACTTCCCACATACTAATATATGACCAAAATCTTCTCTTACAGAGGATAGAATAACAAAATCCTAGTCGCAAGTAAAACTCATAACTTCATACAAAAACATCGTAAAATTTAGTTTATTTGCATTATTACGACAGAAGACAGCGTGCTATTACGATCCTGTGCGGTTATGTTTGGACGGCTCTCAATGAAAACAGTGGCATGGTTTAGTCTGGTACGTGTCAGTCTCATATTCATCTTATCATTTAAATCCACAGAACATGTATTACTCCTACCGGAGTTTTAATCTGAGTATTGTTACAACGATGTACATTATGATGCACATGGTAGTACTTGTACGTTGACTTGCAGGAAAAACCAACCTTATCAACTCTTGCATACACACATGCGTCAAACTTGCAATACTCCTCCTTTTAGTTGGAGGTTTAGAGGAGTATAATAATAAAAGTCCTTGGTTAGTCTGCCAGTTTTTACAGTTACAGCCGTGCCCTGCTTCGACTATATTTTTAATAACACTCGAATCTACGAAAGTTGAGAGAGGCTGTTATGTTAGAGAGTACGAATATCGAGTAAAGTCCGATAAAAATATCACTATTTCACTTATTGTTGTTAATATAAATGCGAAAGCGTGTTTGTTGGTTTATCCTTCTTTCAAGTTGGAACGGAGCAACGGATCGCCGTGTTTTTTCCATAGAGATAGTTTGTGGGCCGGAAAATGAGATGCTACTTCTTTGGATACAATCATGTCAGAATTTGAAGCGGGTACCGCGGGCAAAGCAATTAATTAAATTAAATAAATTAAATTTCTATATTCAGGTAACATGCCTGTCACAGCAGTGTCGGATACGAGGAGAACAGTCTAGTCTTCCCCAGATCATTGCCAGGACGGCATTGGAGCTGGCCCGCACCCTGCGTACCATAGTAGCGTGGCAATCCCAACACCGCTCTGAACACATCGCGGACGCGGAGATATCAAGAGATTCGACTCAAATTTTAATGTCAAAATCACAGTAGTTAACTTTAAGAGAACTCGGGTGGAGATTATTATCATTTACTTGCAATTTCTTCCGCAGAAACAAAAACCATTGCAACAAAGTAAATACAGTTCATTAATGTATTTTGCCAAAACTATAAAAAATGGGCAGGCACGAATATTGCTTTAATTTGCTTTGCTCATAACTCCTGGAATTAGCAGTGAAAAATTACGTTGTTCTGAAGAAGATTAATGAATGCTAATTATGATTAATTATTTCAGAACAATGCACGTCACTTAGCCGAGCTACTCTGGCGCCAATACTCGTAAACACAAACGTAAGTACCTAGTTAGTTTTAACTAATCAAAACAACTCACTGAGCCTGAGACGTCACCAACTTACAAATCATAATAATATTCTAAAACACAAAAAAAAATCGACCAATAAATAAACTAACTTTTTATTCTAAGTTGGCCATTATTTTGACCGTCCCAAAATCTTCAATGGAGATTCTAACCGAGAAGTGTTCACCACAAATACAAATAACCTTGTTGTCGTGATTTACGACACTAAAGATAAATAAATAAATAAAATAAATAGGTTCACATATTACACAGACTGAAACAGAGGATTACTACTACAATGTCTTAAATGTCTTGAAAACTACAATGTCTTAAATCTACTATTTTACATTTCATATCAATCCTCTGCTCTGCTTGCGATTGAATTAAACCCTACAAGATGATTCCAAAGAACACAAAACCCCAAAATAAGTGGATATTGGTTGTCATTAGTCTGTATCATTCTTGTTCACGGCCAAGCTACTGGAATTTTGGACTAGATAGGTTGAGAGATAGAAACCCGGATCAGGACAAAGGATCTCATTTAAATACGTATTTCCCTTGAGATAACCAACCTCGCAGGATAAAAAGAAGAGGCATTGTAAATGTATTTTACCAACTAAGTGAATATGTTCAGCCATTGCCACAGAAGACAAATGCTACGCAATAATAATTGCGCGCGATGTTTTTAAAATACCTTCTTTCTAAAACTATTTCGCGTTAAAATAACATCAATAAGTACCTAAATATATCGAATCATGTAATTCTGGTACTTCCGCAATTCGCCACCAGGCGCCTGATTCAGTCGCAACCCAGGGACAAACTCGTTTAGCCAGTGATTTCAACTTAATTATATTTAACGTAGAATTTACTGGCATTCTGGCATTTATTG
Source organism: Dalla quadristriga (assembly GCA_018245335.1). Lineage (NCBI taxonomy): Eukaryota > Metazoa > Arthropoda > Insecta > Lepidoptera > Hesperiidae > Dalla > Dalla quadristriga. Next base: position 7,355 of record DWLO01000761.1, on the reverse strand, counting down.
GTTTAACAGTTTTATAGAAATAAAAATAGTATAGGGATGAATTGAAACTTAAATATAAATATTGGAACAATTTATTGAATCACGAGAAATCTATATAACCTTTCCTGCCCAATTGTTCCCCGTTAGGGTGTTTTTTTTAAATTTTGGAACATGTAGCCTATGTCACTCTCCGGCTCTTAAGGTGTTACAATGGTTTTTAGTGTGTATTCAATTCTACTTCTGGCAACACTAACTTTTATTTTATCTCAATATACCAAACTGTTTCTTAGATATAGCCCTTTGCATCTGTACCCCAAGGGTCCACTGTTTAAAAATGTATGTATTTTGTAAAATCACGCGGACGAATACGCGACCTGTTCCCACTTAATAATCATATTATTATCTACATAATTAATACCTACAATGGCTACGAGGATATAAATAAGTATACCAGATGTTATTCCTAGAGCCTAGATAATAATATAATAAACCATGAATGTGTTTTTCCTCAGGCGAGAGCTCGACGAAACGTCAATTGCAAATTATAGGCATTATGGCAAAATTTCTATTTTTTCTTGAGTATCTTCGTTGTAAATGATCTGGATTGGCGAAAATAATTATTTGTATGATATTGAACCGTATTGCTACGATATGATTGCTTATTAACTCTGCAACACAACCACGACTATCCGAACATCATGGAGAGACAGCACGAGTAATTGCGTCACAGCGTTAAACAGCGCGAGCCATCATTAGACAGGCTCGCGTTATCTATTAATGGCAATAAGTGAAAATGGCAGCAAGATTTTAATTCTCGAATAGCCCGGTGTCGCCGGTTTAAATACACCTTAATACTCGTATAGTTCACACTAAATTGTCATTAGGTACGGTGAGTGTTCCTCACTATATCTGGAGCAGGATATCTCAAATTGACATGGGATCTGGACATATATCAACCTGATGTACGACGTACGAAGATAGATGGGGCACTTTAACCGTAATGAACAACACAAGTTTACATCTCAAGCGTTTTAAGTGCTTTCCTACAGGTGCTCTACTGAAGCTCGTAAATTGCCTTAAGCCTAAAGTCTAAAACAGAAAGGCATTGTTCGAGAGTGTGTACAAATTGATGTTTTAAACATTGGTACCTACTTAAGGGCCCGTTTTCATAATTCGGTTGGGCCGTATTTGGTCACACCCCGTTTACGGTTAACGACATGACGGTCTTACTTATAAACGTTAACTAAATTTTTAGTGATGAATTACTGATTAATTAAGAAATCTTATCTCATTAAACCTTATTAATCTTTAGACACTGAATAAGTAGCTTTCATTATGTTTATCGCATTGTAACTAACAAAATGGCGGCGATGTAACAGCTGACTTCACAGGATGCCATGCTGTCAAATGTTTGACATGACAGATTTTGTTTGTTTACATTTTATTTGAAGATCTTTGAAACTTTATAGTAACGCGTGGGCGTCCTCTAGCTAGTGGTATTATGTGTGCGATACTTTCATGCTCCGTTAAGGACAACATATTATAAGTAAAAACTACAGTACAAAAGAGGTGTTTTACTTGGTAGGTACTACCTTACGGGAAAAGTTTGATACTAATTTATGTTTTCACCTGGAGTCGCCCGCTGTAAACTTTACCAGTTTGTTCTCAATATTTCATAGAGGACATAAATAAAAGATTATGAAGTTGTGTCCCTTTCACACCTGCGACATTCCTTTTGCGTCGGTATACCAAAAGTTCGTAGTCTAATTATCTCTATGGTAATAAATAAGTAGGTAACAAAATTCGTGGAAACTGTGATTACTGGTGAGTAACGAGTTAAGATTTCGTTCTACTCCAGAGTCTGCGGACCACATCTGCAACGGACTTTTCGAAGTTGTTGATAGGATTACACGAACAGCTCAACGTAGCAATAGTATTTAAACAATAAAATAACGTTTGATATAATGGGAATCTAGGGAACATAGAAGCATAATAAAAAGAATAACTATGCCCAAATAATGAAAATACCGTCTGTATTTGAGCTTAATACCGGTTACTTATGACCTTTTATGCACGTTATTCAGGTTACGAACTCAAAAGCGTTGCGTATTTACTATTTGCACAGTTTATGTTTGTTTGCCCAGATATAAGTTACTAGAGCGCTATTATTTTGTATAACAGTAGCATTATTGAAAGCCGTATTGTAAAATGTAGGTTAACGTTTCAATCTAGGTTTTTTTTTCCCGATGGTAATCACCTAGACTTGTGCAACATGGAAGGAATTACTGATGCAATGTCAAAGCAATGCAGTTAAATAGGTTCAGTTCAGTGAATCGCAAACTTTAAAGGTTACATTGAAGACTTTTAAAAGCTTTCAAGTAAACCGGGGCCCGAACAGTGAAGGTGACGTGACGAAAGAATTTCACGAAGAAATCACGTTCTTTGATTGAAAGTCTCGAATACAAAACGTAAGGGACGAAGCTTTTTCTCTTCTCTTTATAAATGCTACTCGAATTTGAGCTATGCATTTAACTAAACAAACTAAATAAAAATAAGTTCTGTTGACATTATTTAGAACCTCTAACACATGAATACGTATGATAAGCTTCGTTGACTACTCACTTTTGTACCGACATAAAAATGGATCGTGAGAGCAATGGGTACTCTACATTCAGAACACGTATACCTGCCCACAGTACAAAATTTTAGGAAGCCAATTTGCTGTCGAAATCACGAAAACAGTGAGCACTAGCGCACTATAGCATATACTAGTGAATAGGCTTGGCACCGCGACACTCAGGCGAATTTCCCCAGCTGAAATTAAGCGTGGTCTTTTATGTTAATAATAATATGTAACGTTGTAGAATTATTGCATCTTTCTATTGTACTTAATATTAGAAAAGAGGACCAGTAACGTACAGATTTATCTGGCGCGTTTCTACTATATAAGGCTTTAACTTACTTGGGCTTAAATATTTCAAGTAAACTTAAGTGAGCTTAAATATCTATATTTAATATAGTGTCATACACTCATGTCCGAATTACGCTTAGGCCCCACTAAAATCAGTGCTGCTTTGTACAGCTTTAGCTCAGGACAGTTTTCCTGCATATATCTGTATTAATTTTGGACTTCCCCGTACTTTCCCCGTCTAAACTACCACCGTTTATAATGGTTTAATAGTATGAAAAGGTTTTTATTAATGTTGATGAACTTCAGTAGAGGGATTTATGAACCTCTAGTACAATGAAATGATACGGAAACCAAACTGAACCGAATAGGATAATAAAAAATTGTCAGTTTCATTCATTTCTATGGAACTCTTTAGACCAAACATTAAAACATGCCAATATTGTTTTCATAAAAAAAGATTAAGAGGTACCTGAGCAAGTTTTTATGTAAGTACCTGTCATGATATCAAAATACGCACAGTTAAAAGAAACACTGTATATACCTCCTTCGAGTAAAGATATATATATGCAGCACTTACTGCTGTCAACACCGGGCGCATCGGCTTACCAGCTAAGCCCACTTGACTCCGTGCAACGGTGCGCCATTATTATGAGTAATCGACTATTCCGAACTCACTTATAATTAAAATTTATAGATAGGACGAAATTGGTTGCCGGTCATATTAATTCAAGACTAGTCTTTGCCCGCGGCTCCGCCCGAGTAAAATTAGTTTTTCCACAAATACATTTCTCCCTTTAGAGGGTGGTTTTTACAAAAAAAGGTACAATACAATACAAAAACACTGTATTGTACACCAGGACAGAATATAGAAATTATGTATACAATAGGCGGTCTTATCGCTAAAAGCAATCTCTTCCAGACAACCTTAAGCATGGAGAACTCATAGGAAAAAAGATATGTAGCGGTGTACATTAAAATCAACAGCTATAAGTAGTAGCAGTGAATGTATTTAGTAACTTATTCTGTCTCCATGTTTTTGCTAATATCTTCAATGTACAGTCACTGGAAATTTACAATTTTATAAAGGTTAGACAATCTCAATCAATTTTAATTTCATAACTCCCACTTTTGCAAAATTAATTTGGACAACAAGGCAGAACGACACACAACTACACGACAGTGTGTGTTATCACATTTAGTATAGAATCTTACAATAATCTTCGTCTTAATAATCCTCATGGCTTTATCGCAACATTTTTCATATCGTCTGATATTAAATTATTTTCATCCGCTTGAAGAACGACAATAGACCGCTAACTGTCAAGGATGTTGTGTCTTTAATGTATTTAACAATAAATTTACGCAATCGAATAATAATTTAATTTAATACCTGATTACTCTTTGCTCGCTCCGCCCGCAAAAAAATAGTTATTAAAACTCTTAAGGGTTGATTAAAAATATGCATTGTAAATTTAATGAAACGTTTACAATATTCCATCAGTTTATAATAATAATAATAATCCCAGGCACTTGGATTCCCTGTGTTGCAGGTGGCGGACACATATAGAAAACAACGCAATTAAACACACCCAAGACCCGAGTACAAACCTTTATCTGCCAAATAAATATTTGCCCCGACCGGGGATCGAACCTGGGACCCACAGTTCACTAACGGGTACTACGGGTACACGGATAACTAACCAACGTGCCAATAATTTCCCAAACTTTAATATAGGTGAACTAGTTTTTTTAGACGGTAGCATCTCGTAAAATAATTACTACCACGACCCACAGAGAGAGAAACAATGCAATAGTAAATAGTAGCTAAATCAACCGGTATCATCCTATATCTATCAGTAGAATGCTGTGAATAATCAAATAGACAGAACAGAACATATCATTAATTGAGACATTAGAAAGTGTTGCGGTTCCTATTGTACAACAATCGAGCAATTGGTCCAAACATTTTGAGCACGGCGCGCTACACATTTCCCCAATGATTTGGCAGCTCGCCCCCGCCTAAATTTAAATCGTAATCTCACTGAGTCAAGTCAACGCTCTGGTCGCTGAAATACCGAAAATAAACGGTCGTGTGGGGACAACAATATTCGGCCGCATTTTAAATTCAACTAATCGTGAATATCGTGATACTTTTACTGACACTGACAATACATATCCGATGCCCTAACATGCCTTTGGACGACAAAAGTAGTAATTTCGAAAAACCAAAAACTTAAACATTCGATTTAATCATATAAAACCATTAAAAATAATCAAAGTGGGAGAAACTTTTGAAATTTTGCAAACGTATCGAGCAGCTGGTTTAGGTACTTACTTAATTTACTTTGGTAAATAAAGTTGGGTTCTGGGTAAGGATTTTAATTTTGAACCCTACACATTAAAACCAACCTAAGTTAACAACCCATAATAACAAAATGCAAAACCATATTTGCGTATCCATTCAACTCATCTAGTAACGTAAAGTAGCGTGTTTGCTAACTGCGCTTTATTACTCCTCTATTCTAAACGTTGCGCAAGCAACGGATTCTGAGAAAAACAACTGAAATTTATCCAAACATCGCTGAGCAACTGCAAAGTTTTAATCACCTTGCGACTTCTCCTTCTTCTAGTTCGGCACGACGAAATATATAAGATTCAAGACTCCGTTCTAACCAAGATTTACTCGAAACTTAATTGAGTTAGGAAGTCACATTTAAGTTTAGGCAGATTATAATTCTAATATTTCATTATGCATGTCCATGTTATATCAATAATATGTTCCGCAGTGATCATGCGGAAAGAGAAATAGTCTCTTTTAAGAATAAAAAGGTTAAAGTTTATATTGATCTAGAGCCCACGACCAAAATCATGTATCATCCTTTTACGGCCAAAACCGTATAAAATCATTCATTAGAGTGTGTCAGAGCATAGTGGGCTATGTTAATTTTTTGTTCAAATTGTCAACCGATGTTCAGTTTTTTTTTTACACCTACGAGTATGTATGGCTGCCGGCTGTACCAAATACTGTTTTCAGACATTTTCAATGTCGTTTATTATTCCAAATACGAAAATAATTTTCCGGAGTTGCCCTACAAACGTTGTTTGTACTTCTATGTCTAAAACGACTATTTACTTGTACGCTCCGATCCCTCAATTCACTATAGTCTTTCCAATCTAAATTTTAAATTAAAAACCCTTTGACATATCTTAAAACCTATGACCAGTCCACAGGTTTCGTGTTGTCGCTCACAAGCATGGTCTTGTTTGCAAGCGATACGACAACATAGCAGAATTCATATTGAGTACGTATCTCTGTCCCTGTTGTCGGTTATGGTGGTTATGGGGTGATGTGGGTGTTTTCGTGTATTTGCATGTTACCCATTATTCTGTAAAGACATACCATACTGATACCTGGATTAGACTAACTGGATTTAATAATATTTAAAGTGCAAAATGTCTGTGTTGTTCTAATGTTCGGTGGTTAAAAGGGGCCTGAAATTACAACAAGCAGCGGCTCAATTCATAAGATGTTAATTAAAACTAAGGCGAAGAAGAACACAAACATGATTGGTACATTAGTTGAGCTGTGAAATTAAACATGGGGTAGCACAAAATCATTAGATAACGGTTTCAGTAAATAGACACTCATTGGACATTATTCTGGATAACAACAGTAATCAGTAATTTCTGATGGTAGATCTATTTATAAACATTTCTTACAAAAACAATATACACATACATAAAATAACAATACATAAGTATATCCAGATATTACTTATTATAATAGCTTTAAGAGTACATACAGACTTGTGTGCCTGGGAACCGATCCGAATTGAGAATTCCGAATTCATTCCATTACTGCTTTATTACGTTTTGTAAAGTTGTAATTAGTTATATATGAGTAGTTTGACTTCATATTTTGTTAATCAATCGAAATGGTTGAACATATAAAGTTACTTTACAATCGCTGTTCGCTGTCGTCTCATTGAAAGCTTTACACTGCGAGCATTAAAGCTTTCACTCGCGATTAACGATTGCATTAGTTGGAATCGCTCGCGTACAAATACCAATGCGTCTCTGTCAATGTATTTGGTAAATTGATCCTGTATTAAAATTAGCGTATCTGTCTCTACATCACACTGCAATTATAATAATGCTCGATGGACATTAATAACGCGTTCATATTAAATTAACTCAATTTAATTAAAATATGAGGAAAGTATAATACATAACAAATTTTATGAATTATGTACCCCGTCGGTATGTCTTCAAATTATAAAGCTACATTAGACGACTCCAAGGTTAAGCGAAAATTACGAAAAGCTCGTCGTTATCTGTTTGAAAATACATGCAGATGACGCATACCGCACGTGCCCACCACTACACGTACGTATGGTTACTCTACGAATTTCACTGAAAAATAAAAGCAAGCGGGCGGCGAAAACAAGCGGGGTCGCGGGGATGA
>DWLO01000760.1:0-17892 GCA_018245335.1 Dalla quadristriga | reverse complement strand
ATAACATTGAAACAAAACTTTCCTGCAATAAGCTTGTTTCTTTAAAGATTGTGGTAAGGCCCCAGAGCGACAGATTGACGTGATTTTTGCATAGAGTTTGGTTATCCTTTATATGTCGGAAAAATCTATGGTTCCTGTGGGATAGACCAAGGGTAGGGCTGCGGGCGAACGCTCGTATAAAAAGGTTTTTTCTTTTATACTTTTATAATATCGATTTTGCTGTTTATTAAAAGCCATTTATTGAGACCAATGAAACTTTTGTGGATGGCACAACGTAAATTCAGAAAGCGTGATTATTAATAAACGATTTTGGTTCCGAGAATAATTGCAAGCAATAACCGGAAAATTGTGTGCAGTCGACCGAGGTGACTTGTGGTCTAGTTTTGGTCTAAATTTCAAAATAAATTGTTTTCTTAAAGTTCTCTGACACGCTTTTGTACTAATCCTTTTGTGATTCTAAAAGCACGTATTTTCTCATTTGGTGCCTGTCTGATCTTTTATCCTTTAGAGTTTTCGTAATGTTTCAGTTGCTTACTGTTTAAATATAACGTGATTATGAAACATTAGTAAGTTTATGTAGGTACCTACTTTGATTGAAAACTTGCTATAAATAAATTGCACTTCACGAAAAAAAAACTATGTAGGATTACTTTGGAGTTTTACTTGTGCTTGGTCTAGTGGCAATCTTAATTTTGTCGTTACTTCAATATAAATACGTGGTATGAAATCATCATAGAATCCATCCAGGTGGTAGAGCCTGTGTACGGTTCGCCCGGGGCGGTACGGTGCTACCACCGTCACACAACGTGAAATAGTGGTGTTTCAGCAATTGTGTTACGGTCGGTAAGGCATGGATGCCGGTTACACTTATACAAGAGGCGACCACCACAGTTCTCAGTGATAGCAAAGCATCTGTGACGAACTTCGAATAGGACAAATACCTACTAACGATTACTAACTGAACGATAAGATGCTAATATGTGCTAATAGGACTAACACTATCCTACCTAACATATTCTAATTTGTAATTTCTTTTGAGTAGAACAATACACACATTTTGACGTGTTGACTATTCCAACAATAATAATACAATTTGTCTTGTCTATACTCCTTCTATTCAAAACTGTTGAAGCAATTATCTCTGTTGGTATGAATTATGTACCTTTATTAAGAGTAATATCATGCCTACTTTTATATAGCTTTATTACTATTACTAGTGAGAGCCCGCGACTTTACCCACGAGAAATCTCGAAATATAGAAAATATTAAACAGTGAAAAGGGGTTAACTAAAAAACTGTTTGAGATATTGAGATAAAAACATATGTACAAGTTTACTTATTATACTTTCTTACTTAAGATTTCTATTGTGTACATTAAATAAATAAATAAAAAATAAAACAAAGTCTATGCGACAAGTGTTCCCTCTACAATTCCTTAAAAGTTCGTCAACATCCGTTTAACGGTTTCAGAGCCTATTCACCACGACATATGGGACCCTGGAGGTACGGACGCTAAGGGCTATAACTAAAAAACCGTTTGAGATACTGAGATAAAACATTCGCGACAAAAAAACGCAAACAGACAGACAAAAATTTTAAAATTGGTTGATTATATTTAGGTGGCTATAAATAGCATATTCCATTAAATAATTGACCTTAAACGTTCATATCAGACAGACACTCCAATTTTATTTATTGGTAAGATAAGATAATATTTGCACCTACCAAGCATTCTCAACATCACTTAAGCTGACTAGAAGAAAATGCCATAAGGCATTAAGCATGCCCTTTGTATCATCATCATCAGCCTAAAGTAGTCCACTGCTGAACTAAAGGCCTCTCCTAAATATAGGAGGATTTGCCCATAGTCACCACGCTGGGCTGTCGGGTTGGTGATCACAGCAGATGGTAGTTGTATATCTAAGGTTAAGGTTAGCTAACCTTTAAATAAATAAACAAAAAAACCTACCAACAAGTACATATTTATCATTTCTGTATGAATAATCTGGTCTGTTTTCACCTGGCGGTAGGTATACCTACCTATGCTACCGTGCTTATTTAATGCAAAAATAATAAAGTGCTGTAATTTGAGTGAATTACATTTTGTAGTGTCCATTGTTTGTGGAATATACGCAAGGGTTGACGCGCCATCTGGTGGGCTCGCTTAATAACTTCGATGCCCCGTAGAGGCATTGTACAACATAATTTGTAGCTTGGGCTTACTCCCGAAAAACATCCAGATAAATAATAACGTTATTTATTTTAATGAAATAAATTCACAGTTGGAAAACGAAATGCATTTATTTTATAATAGCTTCAAGTCCTATATAGAGCTACTATATTTCTAGAGCCGAAAAATGATGTTCTATGCAGACATTGTCCATTATTAACAACGAATTCTTTCGTATAAATAGAAGTTCTAAATTATTTATGAAGAAGAATATTCCGAAAGGTACTTCATCCTATACACATAGATACATTATATTATTTACTAAGGAGAGCTCGCGACTTCATTAGCGTGAAATTTTGAATACAGAATGTTTTTAACAGTGAAAAGAGATACAGATGCTGAGGGCTATAACTGAAAAACCGTTTAAGATATTACAATTAAAAAAGCTTTATACGGCAAGATAGTGCACCCTCTTCAATCCCTGAAAATTTAATCAAAATCCGTTCAGCTTTAGGAGCCCATTCGCAACAATAAAACGCAGACAAACCGACCAATATTTTAAAAAGATTGAATATGTTTATGTATAGCACAGCCCATTTAATTATTGATATTAACTTTAATATCACAGTCAGACATTCAAATTTAATTTATTGGTAAAATAAGAATAGGTATTGACTGTGAATTGTCCCGGTGTACAAGAAAGCTAGATTGGAAGAAACGTATCGTAGTTATACTCATTCGCAAAAAACAATAACCCATTTCTTAAATGTCGATCGAGTCAAACTAATATGTACATGCAATGAAAAGTATGTTTTCAGGGGTAAATAGCTAAGTCTGGTGCCTGTTGGTTTTAATAAAATCACAAGTGGAGACGAGTATTGCAGTTAAGTAAATTGTGGTCTGTATTTGTGTGAAAATATAGGTATGGCAAAGAAAGAGTGAATTGTCAATCGCTGCAGATGCGACTGTTAGTAACGCTAAGCTAGTAGATGCATTGATCTCAACATCTGTTTCCATAAAGGACCACAAACAGGCATAAGTTTCACCTAATGATGGCGGCTTTCGCGATAGCTGAGTCCATGATGTACCGTCGGCCTTTGAGAACACTTTTCTTGATGCATTCAGTATCGTAGTTGCGTATAAATACATCAGAGTGAGAGAGCTCATTCTAAAATCGGTAGGTAGGTCACGATGATAAATAATGAATATACCTAGACTTTTTTTTAATGGGGCCTACATTAAAAAAATCGCAGGCTTTAAAATAAGAGTTTAAAATAAGGTAGCTATTTTAAGGATTCTAAGAAACACCGAACTATAGTGCTTACGTATACATATTAAAATCCTTATTTATTTAATAAACGCTGCATCGTTAAGACTCAAGAATGGAGTGACCAATAAGAGAACAAGCAAACTGGCTTTGTACAAAGGAATCAATAAAATCAATTCATCGAGCAAAAAAACTTTACAACATCCCGATCACGTTACCAGTGTCGATCGCAAAAACAAGATGCATGAAGGTACAGCTAAAAATATATTAAATTAATCAAGAGTTCCATCGCGTAACTGATAAAAACAATTCAATGTAAACGGCCTTAAGACCTGACCAATTGTATAAAGCCTCTTTTTCCGCGATGGCTCGTGGAAGTTTTCAATGGCAGTGCAACGTGGAGGCATGAAGCCGTCATAAAGGGTTTTTTAATGCTTCAAAGATTTTACGAACTTTTCTTTTTGGTTAGATTAACATGCGCATAAGCCATTATAGTTCTAAATCGGAATGCAAGGATGAATTGCGCGGGAGCGTGCGCCGCCCCGAACACAGCCTCTCTCGGACCAATCACCCGCCGACCGCGGAAGGCGTGACATCCTAGCACACGTGGAATGACATTTTTTGTTAAACAATTAACCGACTAATTCACTTGTTCCAGCAAGAAGGGGTCAGCTATGCCCTGGAAAATATATTTCCCTTCGATATAATAATAATAATAGGTACTTATATATTATTTTTTTCGGACTTGCATCCTTACACGGGTAAGTAACAATTGCAACTTAGGACAAATGTTAGTAACACACATTTACACAAAAAATCTTAAAAATAACTGATCTAATACTACTTGGCAGAAACGTGTAACACGGTCTTATGTTTCAGTATGCGACCGTCACACCTCTCCGCCGCCGTACACAGTTTACTGTTGGGGCTGGCGAGAACTCGCTGTCACAGCAATCCCACTCGTTTGCTTATGAATTGCGAAACATTAATTTTGAATATCGTGAATTAAAGAAAATTATATTATATATTTTCTGTATTCCTCAGAAAGTTGATTAAATAGAAAGTTTATTAAATTTAAAATTTTGTTAATGTAATATACCTACCTACCTACTTCATCATCGTCACAATTAGAAAAAAATCCAATAAGATTTTTCAACCAGAATTTACTACTTATTACATACATTAAATTAGTACATAGTCATATAAAATATCCACAAATCCATATTGGTAATTTTTATCTAATATCCAATAAATAACTTTATTAAAATAGTTACTAAACTGACTAGATACCTATAAATTTACTTGTCTATGAATAAGTAGTTAGGTAGGTTGTGTAATTAAATATTATCTGCTGTTGGTGAGTAAAACGTCCTGAGGAAACCTGTATGCCTGAGAGTTCTTCATAATGTGCTCAAAAGTGTGTGAAGTCTTAGAATCTGCACTTGGCCAACGTGGTAGACTATGGCCTGACCCTTCTTATCCTGAGAGGAATCCCGTGAACACTTGTGGGCTGCTGATGGGTTGTGTTGTGAAGTATCATAACATTAAAACAATACATAACAATAAAATTAAAATAATGACTGTCCGCTATGGGTAATTAGATGTCTAAATTTTTAAACAATCTTTGTTCTCAAGAAAACAAAATTCTTATAAGTATAATAGTTAAGAAAATGTGGATCTACGGGCCATATATCGTGAGCGCAACACGCAGATCGCAGCGTGACGCGTATTAAATTAAAAGCGACAACATGTGTTTTCCTTCCCACAGGAAAACACATTAGTTCAAACATTTCCCTAGATTTACTGTCCTTATCACACAACGGCGTAGCACTCTACGTAAGAAAAGAAAACTAGATAAGGCGCCCTCGTAAGCTAACAGCGAGCTTTCAACGTAAATCTGTTAAAGAGAACATTTTATGACACCAACACAAAGAACTTTTTTCTTTGTACATTATTACGTGCTCTATCATCTCAATCTAATGCTACGCGAAAGCTTGAAGCGAGAAAGAGACGGCCGCATTGAACCAGTCCAGCTGCGCGGTCGGTATCATTGGGTGAAAAGTTCGCTGCGTCCCGCCCTTCTCCGGTCTGTAGGGCTGCGTTCGCGCCTTCGGTCCCGGCTCGTTTACAAAATATTTTCTAAGAAGCAGTATGTCGGCTATGGCGAGGGGCGGCGTCGCGGGAGCCCGCAGTCATGCTGAGAACCTCAGCGGTGCCGGTGGACACACGTCGCGAACTATTTCTACTTTACGAGAAAAAATCATCGCGTGACAATTCGATCGAAAAACCGATGTTGCCAACAAAACGGCCGCGAACTAACCAATCCGGCTGTGAAATCACAGCATCCTTACAACGATGCGCTTACCTGTGATACCGACCACCGCAGTTTCATGAGGATACAGATTTTGTTTTCGCGCAAGTCATACATTCAGTGAAGTGTTTATTTTCCGACTGTGTTTCAAAACTTGCATTTTGGTGTTTTCTTTTCGTTTGTATAGATAGAAAATATCTGGATTTTACTTGAAAAATAGGTGAGTTTAACTTAGATATTATGTTCTGCATGTACCTATCCGTTTTTGTGCCTATAACCGCCTACTTTTCACTATTATGACTATCAAAACTACAGGGGAAATAGGCGTTGGAAGATTCATTAAAAAAACAGACGTTCCGCGGGTGAAGATAGGGAAAACTGCTAGTACAATAAATATTAGTATGTGAAATTATAGGTTAGCTACTTAACTAAACTAACTAGACTAAACCCATAATTTTTTTAAGCTTCATTGTGGACGGTGCAGCTTAGGAAGTAATGTTTTGCTACTTTTTAAGAATAGATACCGTATGTATTCTTAAAACGCCTCAATGACTATTGCTTTAATATCTCAGTTTATAAAATTATTCACATTATGATTATTACAACAATGTTATATTCATGGAGCGCTCATGGTCGCGCGGCGAGTGTCAATCGTAGCTGAGTGACAAGTTAGGCCGCGGCGGTCTCGGCCGGCAGTTGGTGGGTGACCGCTAGCGGATAGTTAATTAAAAAATAACAGTCGTTAAGCCTTGTCGGTGGCATTTACCACTAAATCATCGCAAATATAGAAATAGTCAAAATGAATATTCTTAATTAAAATCGGAAAGTTCAGTTCAGCCGTTGAATTTTTTCGTGACACTTAGCTGATAATTATTATTTAATTATGACAGTTGTTTCTGTATTTTGACTTTTAATTTATGATGAAATGATATTTATTTATTTATTTATTTTACACATTATTGCAAAACCTTATCTAGGATTGCAAAGGGCAGACTTAATACCAAATGGCATTCTCCACCAATGATACTCTGCATTAGGTATATCAATAGGTTCTTAATGTACCTACCTAATGATGATTTATCAATTTTAGTCTGAACCTATAATGTCAAAATTGTATTATGTATTTAATTGCCTGTAGGTATGTAAATTTGCACACCCTTTTAGGATAAGAGTGATAATATAATATCTATGTTTTGACCAACTGTGAAATACCTTATCTTGCAAATAAATAAATTGAAATTGAATCTCTTTGACCAATCCGCACTGTAGCAGCGTGATGGAGTATGATCCAGGCCTCCTAAGTTGTGAGGGGAGACCTTGCAATAGGCCACTATGGGTTGCAGCCTGCCAGCCATAATCATTAAATATATAACGTTATTTTGAAAACAACCGACACCCTAATGCGTTCTACTGGTATCCGTCGCCTTATAACTCTACATTATAATTTAGAGTACATTACATTAAACATACTAGTGCTAGAAAGAGGTCTAAAAAAACTCTTTTAATTGGGAATAGGTATATAAATAAAGCCACTTTTTCAGTATGCAAACGCATTATGTAGTTACACATAATTTTTCATTAAAAGAAAGGACCAAGTAAATAAAAACAGGGTCTAACAGATTTGTTTTAATCGGGAATAGGTAAACAAACACAAAATATAGGAACATAAGAACGGACCAAGTATATATTAACACTAAATAATATGATGTTATGCAATGTACTAATTAATTATGCGGTATCCAAGGTGTCTAATGATAATGTAATGATATAGTCATTCTACAGGCAAAGTTGTGACGTTAATAGCCGTTATTCGGCCGATTCGCCGTCGATGGTGCCATGGCCGACGCAACTGCAACATGATACCTAGTTTGATTGGTCCGTTGATATATTAATAAGATAATTTGTTTATTGTTTACAATCACGTTTGAGTGTGTGGAGTGTGGTAGTAACGTAATAAACAATTGCATTGCTATGTCTTGCTTAACTAAAAGTACAATAAGTGTGTGCTGAGAAATCCACCCGCATTACAATTTTGTATTATTTATTAAAGTTTAAAATTGTTATTTATTAAATTGTACTATTAGAAAAAAAAACAATAAATGATTGCATTTTTCCTTTAAAAATTATATGGTAGTGTCCCAAGAGCATGCAGTCCACCTGATGTTAATAAGTGATTGCTACGGCCCACGGTCTTCCCAACGTTTCACGTACCTACCTACACATAGCTACCTACCTACAGTAGCTATAAAATAAATGACTGAATGCTACTAAATCAGAGGCGTATTCGCGAAATAGTAATAGGAATCGCAATATTCACGTTAAATATCTTAAATCGACGCATCTTACTTACAATCAGTGTCAAACAATACAATCGACGAAATTACGAACAAATAAAGTCATTTCTTTCTTTCTAAATCAAACTCAATAAAACTAAAAACTCAATTTTTTTATTTCGTCACAAGGTACAAACGGCACAATAACAAAAGTAAAAAAAAAATCCACATTAAAAATTGATAATCTACTGATTTTAAAATCAATAGCTAATACACTTGTGGATCCGTTTTCTAATAATCTTGTTTGTTATCTATATTATGGACCAATAGTAGTCCTCCATTAGTAGTCAGTTAACAATTCCTATCCACTAGATTAACTTCGGTAGTTAAGAAGTTCACCCTGGCTACAACCTATTAGTGGGAACTGAAGGGCACGGGTCTCTCCCAGGTCTCTCACTGAGGAGCCTGGAGCGTAATCCACCACGCTGCTCCAGTTTCGACTTGTAGAAGAGGTTCAGCCTATCCCAATAAAATATTACTGGCTCAGTCCTTTCTTCTTTCAATGCTTTACTCTGCTAAATGTGAATCTTGATATTTCTGCTATGCAATCAAACAATCTTGGGCTCCATATGTCTTTTCTTCATCTCTGTATGATAAACATAAACATTGCCTTTATTTATTTACTTATAAAACTTTATTATACCAAATGAAACAATAATGGTATAAATGGTAGATTTATTACTAAAAGTATTCTCTACCAGTCAACCTTCGGGCTACAGTCAGCCTTCAAAAATATGACCCTTTTTTAGAATGCCACACTAAAGCCTATCTTTTCTTTTACTTGTGTCTTTTCTTATTGTGTGTTATGAAAATCAGCTATCTCCTTCTCAAGTAATTCTTTCATTGTTTCCGTGTTCTTCTCCTCCTCCTTCTATGAAGAATCATTCACTTCCAGTATTATTATTGTCCAAAACTATCAAAACTCATATTGCAATTCCTTTAAAAACCAATCCAAAGCATTAATTCGTCCTTATAATAAATAATATTTGAAATAAAAATCTGATATGAGTTTTATTAAAATAATGGTTTACATAAAATTGATTTTAATCTTTATAATGATTTAACTATGATTAAGTTAGCTTCCCCGTGTCCAGCCACTTTTCTCTGCTCTTCCTCCACTTTACGGTATATGTTATAGCGTTGCTTAGTTCAATGATTTAATCATGCATCACTTACATCTTTTGCCTACCTACCATAACATCTGTCGTTTTTCCTTTAATACACAATGTTTTTAGAGATAATTCACTGATTAGCTAGAGCTCTTCTTGTAGGTACAGAATAGAATAGAAACTTAGTATCAAAAGTTGGTCATTTGATTTAAAACCTTGGGAATGCCTGCAACTTTTCTTTGCTTTGCGTGAAATTTTGATTACAAAATTCAATCCAAACAAATAGCAATAAAAACATAACCATATTATTAAGACCCTCCTACTGTCTGGGCGCATTTACCATAGAGAGATCAAATTGCAAACAACGGTTCCATTACACCGATCTTAAAATTAAACGTACCTTCCGCGGTTTAAAGTTGAAAGTTCCGAATGATGAAAACACCATTAGAATCCCTTCAGTAGTTTTTGTGTGATCCTCTTTTAAATAAAGAAACAGACAAACAACTAACAGACAAAACCAATGTTGGAAACCTTGGAAAAACCAATGTTCCCCAAACCAACACATCCCTTAATAGAAACCTAAGTGAAATTTTGAAAATACATATTTTAAATGTACGGCATAATTATTACAGATTTTTAACAGTAGAGATGAATGGAAGTACACTATTTAATGTTTGGTATATTGATATCTAGTTGTCGTTCATCTCAAGGGTCAAACATTTGATACAGACACCTGAACTACTATGCCATAATAAAATTACGATGAAAAAAAAATAGATTTGCAAAAAATTACTTCACAAGGTATTCCTACCAAGTCCCTTAGGCTTATTCATGTATGTATTGTATCTACTGCCCGTTCAACCTGCCATACATAACATACAAATGAAAAAATATAGGATAAAATTAAAAGCTTAGGTATCTTTCATTAGAGACGGCTGCCGGGTATTTAAAGTAAGAAAGGGTTAATTGGATTACAAATAAGGAATATTTTCAACTCCAGATGCAATACGCCTGTCTGTCCTTAATACTAAAAGCTCTGATAAACTCCGCTTCATCACAAAAGTACCATTATCTGTCTATCATGATTAAAGATAATTCGTTGAAACTATGAAAAAGTTTTTTCGACAGCTGCAAACTCGTCTGAATAATTTTCACAGTTGTAATCTCGTAAAGGGTTAGGATAAGAGGATTATTGGAGCACAGTACTTTAAAAATCCTTTAAAATCATTACAAAACGTCAGATTTTTAGTAATCCTATTGGTTGATGTCTGTCTGTGGAGATCTGTCAACCCGTTGCTTTGTGATGAAGCGGCCACACCGCGGGGAGCCCACAGATAATGTAAAGATTAGATGTATATCTGAAGAATGACATTGTTTAACAGACGCAGGTAGGGACTCACTTGGTGCCGTCATCCACGTGAAACGATGAAGTGTTCCAAACAATACATAAACAAAGTTATTTGTATATAACTAATGCGATTATCCCTACACGCCTACGTAAGAAACTTTGAATAATAAACACTGTTCTGAAGTTTAATCATCCTTTGATTAGGCGCCAGTTTTTATATGTTATGTGGAGTACTAAACATTTTAAATTCCTCTGGAACCCTGAACACTTATTATTCCATAAACGGGACAGGAATTTATGGCCTGACCTTATTTATAGTTGTTTATTAAGAACTCTTTTTTTCATGACGCTGTGACCGATTCGTATAAACTGTAAATTATTGTAATTAAACCCTCTTTTTATTTCATTCCTTTTAACAATCGTAACAATTAGCAGTAGGCATGTAACCGGCCATTAACACAGTTAAATATTTTCTGCAACACTTTTTTTACCTAGCAAAATATCGCTTCAGACGATCGATAAACTATAATTATGTTGCATTTAGCTATATTATGTTAGATATATTACTGGTACGTTTTGCCTTTATTTATTCAGTAAGTTAATATTCAGACTATATTGACGCAAGTTTTAATTACATTTCAACCTCAATTTTATCGACAGATTGGTCAAACGACCTTCACTTCAGTTCCTTTAATATTTTAAAAACCGCGTCTCCGACTGTAATTTGAAGTAAATAATTCTGATAATTAAAAAAGGATAAATCTGCTGCATTTTGGTGATATTACTTTGTTCTCTATTCCTCTATTTAATTTAAATATTAGATACATAGTAAGAGAGAGAGATTTTGTACATTATTACTCCAATCATTTAGTACTCCAAAAGATTTTTACCTAAAGAGTTTCCCAGGAGTTTTGAAAATTAGTATGTTTAAAGATTTCGTTGTGGTCTTTCCGAATTTACCACCTTGTTTATTTGTTGGTCGCGCCTATTAGAAAAAGGCGGGCAAAATTATTTTTTTGAATACAATTATACATTCACATTTTGCAATTGTGTGATGGTGTGGTGATATCCATCCTACGACTGATCTCTGCAATATTGGCAGTATGGATATTATTCTCTTTTCCTGTACCTTCAGTATGTCTATGTACGCATATAAAATAAAATAAAATATATAAGTACTTCCATAATTAGATATTTAAAACATTTGAATAGTTAAACTTACAAATCTTAAGTATATTAATAGTTAATACTGTAAGCGATCCCTGCGATCAAGTATAAAATTATATTTGACGTCAAACAGAAGTCCCTTAATGAGATCGGTCACAGGGTAGTAATTTTAAAAATTAAAAGTTAAGATTCGTGCTGCTAATTAAAAATAATTCGTCGATATGAAGCGGTCCTCGCCGCTTATTATGCACCGATGAACTGGTTTTACCATTCATAAAACTATTTTAATAAACTATCGATGCTAAACCAGTGTCATAAAAGGGATTCGAGTCTGCCTAACAAATAAACTAAAATTAAATATACACGAATACAATCGGAATTT
Source organism: Dalla quadristriga (assembly GCA_018245335.1). Lineage (NCBI taxonomy): Eukaryota > Metazoa > Arthropoda > Insecta > Lepidoptera > Hesperiidae > Dalla > Dalla quadristriga. The sequence continues at coordinate 5,805 of DWLO01000760.1, read as the reverse complement.
TTGTCTCAGGCATATAAAACTGTCCTATAAATTTACCCACAGTTTAATTTAATGTCCAAAAGTGCCTGCCTCACATTTTTTTTAATAAATAAACGTTCGATGCCGGTTATGGGTGCACGAATGCATGTTATTATTTTGAAAAATGGCTTTGAATTTGTCCCGGCAAGTTACGACCACTTTGTATCGGAGTATCGATATTCACGTTTATGAGGAATTGATGCTAAAATATATTACGTTTTACTTTTATTTTGATTAACTGATTTCATTAGGACCTAACTTAAGATTTTAATCAACAGGCTGTTAAATAGAAGAACAAGAGAATGATATCGAGAACACGACATCCCCGAAGAACATAACAAGACCAGCGTGCGAGCAGTTTTACGGCATCGACCGAGCAAGAGCGGGGCGCTCCCGCCGCGTGGATGGTGGCGGGCGAATGGGGCTATGCGCCGGTACCGGCCACCCCCGCCATGAACGCCTTCCTCGAGACCAACCATGCGCACCTCGCCTCGTACGGGCTGAAGATGTCGCCGCAGCCGGGCTGCGGCGGCGGGCCGCAGCACCGCACCGCCGCGCCGCACGCGCCGCACGCGCCGCCGCACCACCCGCCGCACTACCAGCCCTACCCGCTGCACTCCTACCAGTCGGGCTACCTGCGCGAGTACGGCGGCTGCGGCGAGCTCTTCCCGCAGCAGCCGCTCGAGCAGAGCTGGGACTGGCGCGGTGACGTGCACTACCAGGGCGGCGCGCCCCCGCTCGTGCCGCACGCGCACGCGCACGCCCCGCACGCGTTTCTCCGCTACGTGCGCGCTCCGCCGCGCCGCGACATGCGCTGCCAGTGGCTCGACCCCGAGCAGCCGCCGCCGAGAAAGCTGTGCAACAAGCTGTTCTCGAGCATGCACGAGATCGTGACGCATCTAACCGTGGAACACGTCGGCGGACCCGAGTGCACGACACACGCGTGCTTCTGGCAGGGCTGCTCGCGGAACGGCCGGCCGTTTAAGGCGAAGTACAAGCTAGTGAATCACATCAGAGTGCACACCGGCGAGAAACCCTTCCCGTGCCCCTTCCCTGGCTGCGGCAAAGTGTTCGCGAGATCCGAAAATCTGAAAATACACAAGAGAACACACACAGGTGAGAGAACATTTCGAAACTTTGCTTGCATCACTGTTAAATTAATCAAAATAAAATTCATCATTGTTCTAATTCTTAGATAAGTGTATTTATAGTACCTATTAGCATAAAGAGCCGTTAAACGCCAATAGGCCTAGTGATAGAATAGTGTTAGAATTGTTTCGTCACGATCACGGATTACAGTCAAGGAGATTTCACATCCGGCAGCAGAGTCATGTGGTAAGACGCGGTGGGACGTCTGCGCCGGTCGCACTCGTCATTCACGCGACCGAGTCGAGCGAGTTGATCTGCGGAAACATTTCAATTCTCATTAGTTTATAATGAGTTGCCCCCTGCGGCTATCGCCAGAGGATCGCAAATTCTTTGTGTCGATTTAGGATTTCAGGTACGCCTCCACAATACCTTAACAACAATAACTACACAATGAAATCAAACATAACAAACTATCTGTCAGCCGAAATCTTATAGCGAGCACAAACAACGAGGCCATCGTTCTACGCGCAAGGCCCACTGTCGACTTGTGAAGTCCGTTTCTCGGTATAAACTATAAACTAAAAATCGTTGGAGTCAGAACTCTATTATTCAATTCGAAAGATTCATCGGTATTGTGCACGGCTGAGGAAAAAAAATACGCCATAAATTAAAATGTCCCGTTCCGCTGACTCGCTTCCTAGGCCGTCCGTCTCTCTCGCACGCTAGAGCATTGTTGTAGGTAAAGTATTGGTACTTAAACATTTAATATCGATTTTAAAGGAAGAGTCCAAGAATTCGATGGCCAGTGTCGTCGGAGGTAGGCCATCTGGTTTTGTTTTTTTCCCTTTAACAATCACTTCCACTGTTGCGTTGGGACTTTTGTCCTGTGCCCCCGTCCACTATTATCTCATACGGGTTTGTGAATAGAACAGACCTTTTTGTGGGAAATTTGAAGAATTGTTTTACGAGGGACTATAAATTTCGCCCCGGGCCTGTCTGATGCTAATAACGGATAGGGAGCCCCTTCTAATTATCTATTTCATTAGCAGATTGTAAATATTAGTGAACCTCGAATGTCAATGAAATTTATTAATTTATTGCTCTCAACCTGCGTAATAAATACATTTTTCGCACGGCGGCGCAGATGTATCTCTAGCCAATAAGTAGGTTTGATACTGATGATAATAAAATTTGACCTAGATATCAAGTTAAGTCAGGTGTTATAAAAGGCATTTAGGTATCTGTATACTGTATCTTCCACAATATTTAGAAGATTAGAAATACTTCCTTCTTTGTTTATATATGTTGCTACTGATGCATTAAAATGAATTCAATGGTCATTGATGTTAGCGATAACATTTCCTTTCACACTTATGTGAACAGTACGGTGATTATTAGTTTTCTCGTCTCCGAATACAATAATGGTGAAATGAAACACAGATTGAAAAATGAAAATAATTTGCGGACAAAACCAAAGCCCAATAAGGGATCCATTGGATACAATCTAAATATGCTAAATATAAAATGAAGTCAGCGGCGAAGCGGTGCTACGCATCTTCCGTGAAACTGATATTTTTATAAACACGTTTCAAGTGAAACGCGATACCATGTTTGGAAGTCAGTAGCAGAATTTATTTGCTATTGATTTACGTAACAAATCAATTTGTTTAAATTATCTCGTTTGATCTAAATGACAATTATTATTCTTATTTTATGAATATTCACTTTGGTCCGTGTGGTGGATGATGGGTTAAGAACAAATTGTCTTGTAAGCTTGATCAGACATTTTATCAGTATTCATTTTTAATGTTAGAGAATGAATATATTTTCATTGTTATTTTATCAATTATTGTGCAATATTAATTCTCGAAACCAACACATAGGCACTTACCAAATAAGAGTTTTAAGTTAGCCCTTGAGAGCATAACACATTAAGTATATTCTTATCGACTGATATTTTCAGTGACGCTGTAAAGGCCAATAGGGTAAGGCTCTCATCAATTTGTTTCGATTTACCTCCTAAATCAAGTGTGTTATTTGTATTTTAATATAATGAGAATAGCAAACGAGAATGCAGTCCCTCCATTCACTGCCACCCAAGAACATCGGCGACATACCTCGAATAAGTATGTATGAGTGACTAATAATCAGTTACTTTTGTTAGTAATAGGTGTTAATATGAATATTAGTTAGTTGGTATTAGTTAGTAATATTACTTGTGGGAGTTAAGACTGTTAGTGCACGTTAGTCCTGTTAGTAAATGTAAGTAATCGTCCTGTAAGTAATGCTTAGTATTTGTCCTATTCGAAAATCGAAGGTGGTCACAGATGCGGTGGACTGAGTTGATCGCCTCTTGTATAAGTGTAACCGGCAACACCTTTTCGACCGGAACACAATTGTTCAAAAACAATTATTCCACGGTAGAAATGGGTGTGGCGGTTACCACCGCCCCGGGCGAACCGTGTACAGGTTATACCACCTGGTAATTAATGACGTTTAGCTAAATTATATTCATAGTAGGTAGATACGAGATATACGAACGTTGCCGAACTATTTTCGCTATGCTAATCGAACCATGAGCAACGTGACATGTATCATTCGTTCATTAATATTTTATTCACTCCTAATTATTTCAGCAATAATTTTTAATAACAGCTCTGGCTAACGAATGATTAGTTCAGTCACGCTTAGCAATCTACGTCCAACTGCCGCCGGCGGATTCTGTCTATATACGGTCAGTAGTTGAGTTGAGGTTTAGTTGAGTTTATTTTTCACTTACCTACTTAATAATATTCACTTACCAAAATCATTAAGCCTATTGTATGTGGGGGTTAGAGACACGCTGCGTTCTTATTATCAGTATCATATATCTATTTCATATTATTATGTCTGTTTGACAGTAATTAATAATGGCCACATGAGCCGGTACTAGTGCCTCGAATCACGCCATACTTTAAATGTTTAATTATACACATTAAGAAAATATAACTTCTTACCTTACAATATATTATACCATGATGCTTCCGCCTGAATTCTTAAGCTTTCTTTATACCTTATCACCTTTTTTATAAGTTTAAACAATATTTTTGTGATGGCGTCAACTGATCTATGTCGACGGTTTGTGCCTCTTCCATTGCGCCTTTATCAATGTTCCGATAATTATATCCTATTTAATTAAACACTGATTTAAAGTTGAGATTTAAACAGTGACGTGGTGGCATTTATAGATGTTTCTTTAACTTACAATCTTATAGGCACACACATTTATGTCCGACTTTAGGCAAGATTTACGGGACGGCCGAAAGATTTTCAAAGCTCAACGACTACTATTTAATGCTATGGTGGTATCCGTAGTATATGAACTAATGCATAAATATATATTATATATTTATAGTAAATCCACTAATTAACTATATTCCACCTATATTACTACGAGCAAGGCCTGGAGGACTGAAGCTGAAACGTTTTACGCTGCGTAATTTAACAATTTGCAAATGCCAATAAAATGTTATAAAATTCTGTATGTAAGTACTTATTAATTCCATGGCAAAATATTAATTAATCTAAATACTAATAAAAAATTGTGAAAATAATAATAATACAAAGTGTATTATTATTATTATTTTATATCATTGTAAACCATCTACACACAACACATACCAACACGATACGAAACCAAAAAAGACATTAGGCAGACCGCCTTTTGTATCAATCGCTAAGCCTTAGATAATATAGACAACAATTGACATGACATAACACAATATAAACTGTGCATATTTTGGTAGGTAATAGGTAATCATAAGTTAATTTAGCAGTATAAGATTAGCACTGCCTCGAGGCGAGGCCCGTGCCGCGTTAGTCTGCCTCGGGCTCCCTCCGCCCTCTTACAACACAATTGCCTCGAAACATTTGGAGGTTATCTGAATTATCATTGCGCCTATTTATTGATTTTTAACCTTCAGCTTCAAAAAGATGATTCGTTAGTTTATATAAGAGAAAAGAGTCATATAATAGAGAGTTTAAATAATTTTGGCTCAAAATTATTTAACCTAATTATTAATCCTATGTATTTTATTTAGTAATACTATTATTATTACAAGAATAAAGTTTTGTTTAGGTGTTTATTCAGAGTAAAATAAATATTAGGTACTATTTAATACTGACGTTATTTGGTATTATAATAACTTACACCTGTAATGTCGAATAATACAATATACTTTAAAAATTGTTTAATTTGCATAGGACCTAGTGAAAAGAGCCAGTGAAACTAGCTAACTTCATTAATATTAATCAATTATGTATGATCAATATAACGAGCCAGCTGATGGCCATCATCAATATTTAATGTTATTAACTTGACCTCACTTCTATCAACTTCCACTATTTAGTATACTTAAGGTATAGTTAAAACAAAATAGATACACATAGTATATAGACATTTTATATTTATCAATTCATAATATCATTTGGATTTGTTTTAGATTCTTGATATATTATAATTATATGCTACAACATTTTAATTTACCTATTTAATTACCTCGGTGAAGGAAAACATTGTGAGAAATCTCCATGCCTGAGATTTCACCATAATATTCTCAATGGCGTGTGAAGTCTGCCATTCCGCAATTGGGCAGCGTGGTGGACTATGGCGTAACCATTATCATCCTGAGAGAAGATCCGTGCTCAGTAGTGGGCCGG
>DWLO01000759.1:0-17894 GCA_018245335.1 Dalla quadristriga | reverse complement strand
AACATATGTATCTTGCTAAATGTATATAGACTAAATAGAATGTTTTAAAACATACATAAACAAATTTTAATGCCATTTTAGCTGTGGAATTTAAGTGAAACACTGAATAAGCCATATGGATACCAAAGTTATAATCATGATAAATATATATTATAAATAAATAAATAGGTTAATCTTTTAATATTATATTAAAAATAGGGGTTAATGCTGAACACAAGGATATTTATTTTAACAAGTATTAAACTTGTTAAAATAAATAACTATATGGTCACCAGAATTTGATGCATATAAAAATCGTTTAAATGTAGGTTATATTTTAAGAATTACACCAAAATGCCGAGGCATCATTGTAATAGGAATAATATTAGTCATATTTCAATTCGCTTTATTGACATAGAGTTTTCCCTCACATTGACGATTGATTGCCTATTAAATTAAAAATTAAAAACAAATATGAACAATTAGCTCAAAGATAAAGCAAAAATGTATGGTTACATATACATATAATAACAATGTTATAAAAACATCTTGGCCTATCCTACATACATATTATCGGATAAATGTTATAAATATATTTGATAAAATGTAAAAGGCATGAATTTAATGAATTTGGTACTTGTAGTATTGAAAAACAAAATAAGGATAATTTGTATGCCATAGCATGCCATGCATAGTATAAATAAAATGGTATAAACTTTGTATTGTTGTACTTTCACTTGTTTTAAAAACAACTTCTAAAATAAAATCGAGACTTAAAAATTCCAACATAGCTTCTTAGTTGGTGACAACTGAGCTCTGATTGAAAATGAGTTACATGATAATACTTTGGCAAAAAATGATACAAAATAGCTAATAAAATAAAGATTGTTCTTTATACATGTTACAAGAAGCTTAATTAGAGATTCCACAGAATATGTCAGAGATTGGTAGAACGATGGTCGAGCTATGTATTTCATTGTACTAGATAAGGAGTTCCTTAAAGGGCACTCATTAATATATTAAGTATATATATTTTTAGTTAACATGGATAGATCAGTCTTAGTATTTAATTATAGCCCTCCTACGTCAGGAGCACTTCGGCAAAGCAGGGGTCGCACACTCTGACGGGCTTGGTGTTCCCGGTTAGCGCGACCGTCTTCTCACTGCATGCACCGCAGAAAATCTGACCGCAGCGCCGACAGTGGTGCTGAAATATTATTGAACATTGACTTCAATATAAAATACGCGCACGCACACACACACACAATCTTTCTCTCTTCAATCCATATCAGTCCACTGCTGGACATAGACCTCTCTTGGCATGCCACTGAGCCCGATCATCGGCTCTTCGCATCCGCTTTGCGTAGATCGTCGCGCCACCTGACAAGAGGTCGTCCCACACAACGTTTGTCTAGTCGCGGTCTCCACTGTAACAGCCGTTTACCCCAAAGATTGTCGGCCCTCCGGTGGGCAGCACATTGCCACTTCAGCTTTTACAAGCTTACGCCTTAAAAGCTACGTCGGTGACTTTCGTCCTCGAACGAATATGATCGTTACGGATCTTGCCCCGAAGGGTCACACCGAGCATAGCTGTTTCCATAGCGCGCTGAGCGACCTTAAGCTTATGGACTAGCCCCACTGTTAGTGTCCACGTTTCAGCTCCGTAGGTTACACACGGCAAAAGATTTATTGCAGGAGCGATGGCGTTTCACTCACCTTTCGCCTCGCTATGTTAAATTCTTTAGAGCACGCTGCACACGCGGTTGCATCTCTGTCGTTGGTCCAGTTGGAAGAAGTCTCTTCGCTGGACGCCGTACGAGCCTCTTTCTCCAATAACTCCGCTAGTTGCAGTTTGTTCTCGCTCAGGGTAGCTCCCACTTCTTCCAAAGTCTTTTGTGCTTCACTGTATTGCGTTTTGAGAAGATGTTGCTCTTCTTGTAGCGAGATGTATTTCTGTGAACATCAAACGTACTCTGTTTACAATATAACACACAATATTTAGAGTAAGTACAGCCACATTTTATTTAAGTACAAAATTTATGAAAAAATCACGAAATTAGGTTTAGCCATGAGAAAGGGATCACTACGAATTAGGAATTTAGCAAGATTATGAAATTAATTACTTAATTCTGATCTTTGACTGCGCCTTATGAATTTTCAAAATAGAAAACTGATACTAAAAATATTTTATAGTAAATATACTTAGGTTTTTATTAATTTAGTCAATTTTCAATACTTTTCTGGACAGTTTTTATAATATAAGTACATGAACATTCATTTACCTGTCCTATAGATTTCAGAGATTCTACTTCTTGTGTTAGAATCGATATTTTATCTCGATCCCGCATCATTGATTCCTGTAAAATGTATTATTTATTTAATTTCGGTTAAAATGCCGTGTATGACGAAGATTAAGAGTTTTCATTTGCATATAATTTGCATGACCTGCCTTCTAAGTGTAAAGAACTGTTGCGATCTAACATAATGTATGCCGTCACATGCAAAACATTCTATAAATTATACTTCATTATGAAAAGGGATCATGGTTCATATATTTTATTTTTCCTAAGAAAAGTCTATTTAATTAAGAGTAACTAACCAATGTGAAAATATCTAATATTAAGTGGTGGCCATATCGAAGAGTTTCACGAGTGCCCCAAATTAATTTGCATTTAGCATTTTGATTCAACATTTATTTTCCATGAACTAAAACTTCTATATCCGCGGTAGGAGGCAAAAAACGGGTGACGGAAGTGGTGGACGTAGAAGTGACGTCATCGATGATCATGAGTATGCCTAAACTGTCTTTGATAATTATATATAAACTTCATTTGGAAACATTGCGAGTGAATTTAGATTGATGATATAAATAGTAGTGTAACAGAGTGCAATTTAGTTCTTCATTACAAGACCTAGGCTGCCCACATAATACCGTGTTCGTATGCGCCTTATAGTTGAAACGTTATTTTTGCTTTTAGACTATGTCTGATAATTACATTTCAATACGCAAGTAATTCATCTCTATCACCTGCTAAGTATGCGTGACGTGTATACAACTTGCTGCCGTTTCCTCGAGACACTTTGTCAACTACAACTTGGAAGTAACTTACGCAATACCCTTATCTTTTTATCATGTAGACTCAGAGCCAGTTCTGAAGCCGTGATAAATGTTTAGAGAAAAAAAATCCATTTAATTATCGTTTGCTACAGCCCATTAGCGGCTCACTGCAGGGCATGGGTCTCCTCACAACTGAGGAGGCCTGGAGCGTGCCACCACGCTGCTCCAGTGCGGGTTGTTTGGTTCAATTAGCCTACCTGTAGCGATATCCTCCACTCGCGCTCGATCCTCAAGTCTCCCTCGGCGGCGACCGCCCTGGTCTCAGCCGTAGCCGCCTTCTGCCCCAGCGAGCGCGCAGACTCTTCTAGACTTTTCTTTACCGTTTTGTCTTCCTGTAACCTAGCGAGTACCGATTTTTGTTGATATGAAAATGAAATAACTTCTGTTGATTTATCCATGGTATTTTTTTGTACGATAGCAGTATCGTATTTGTTGTACTCACTTGGTAACTTTGTAGTGTACGATTCGTTTAATATTGTGATAAAGCATAATTACAATCTGTGATATTGCTCCCCAACTTACTGTTCTTTAGTTCACAATTCACTTCACTCCTACTTTCATTAGGAACACTGCCATTTAATTCCTATTATTAATTTGCTATTACTATACTAACACGCCTATATTCAGTTTATTACATAATATATAAACTTATATGAACATATTAGAAAACCTTCGGAATATTGTCATATTATATAATTGTGAGTAACGTTGGACACTGAAAACTGTACCGCGTCATTGCAATGTGTGATATTACCAACCTAGTAATTATTAAAGTTGTAAATGTGCTGTAAAAGGTCAATTATGAAAGAACTGTGAATAATGTTACTCAAAACTAGCCCAAGGAGCTTGTAGTTTACAGTTTCACGGAATTGCACCCCGTGTATAGTAGTTTTTTTATATGATCAATGTGCATGCAGTGCCACTGCCGTCAATAGATACCTATAACCTGTAACTTCGAAAAGGTCTAGTAAATCAAACGTTAAGTGTCCTGTTCGTACTTCAGTGAGTATTCCAGTATTATTCGCAGTTGCAAACTGTTGCGTTGCTATTGCTTATCCAGATGAGATAGATATTTGCCTCTTGCTTGCATAAATATAACCTGTTCGGTTATATTTATATAGACATACGGCTGGTCTGATTTTGTATGGTATTGTGTTCCTGGTTTCCATTACTTGCCTTCACGTTTTCTGTCCTTAACATAAGATAATATGGACAATTCTGCTAACAATTAAATTGTAAATATATTTTGACAACATTTGACACTGCTTTGCTTGCCATAAGTTTGGGGCAGAATGATCGAGTTCTACTTTTTTTCGAACAATAAATGTTAAAATGTACATATTTGAGAGGAAAGTAGGTATATGAGGAATATGAGGTCGGAAAAAATATTGAGTAAATAAAGTGCTGCCAACATACGAAAAGCTGTTAGTGTGAATTCCAGAGGGTTAATTATATTTTTCCATTACACATTGAAACTAGGAATTTCGTTATGATTTTCGTGAAAACTATGATTATCATTATTCATGATTTCATAACAAAAATTGGTTTAGTATATTACCAGAAAAGGGAAGAGGATTGGTTTATACTTATAGAACAAAACATTTTTTATAAGAACTTTAAATTGAGTGGGTAACCCAATTCTGCACATGCATTTTCTCGTGTAAAAACTTTTACAACATAGTTGTTTTCCTAGCTTGAATTTTCCCAAGTTTATTTTTAATACATTTTTAAATAAAGCAATCATTCAGTCAAAAACTAAGAATTTGTAAATAATGGGGGTAATAATAAAAGGGAGTCGTATAATTACTGAGCAGTGTATATTAATGGTAACTGTTTGGCATGGTGTTTACACTACGTTACCGTGTAGCTTTCGGTTGCACGAGGTCATGCAAACACAAGTGAGGGACAATGGCAAACCTACACAATCAACATAAAGTAAAGCAAGCGAAATCCACTGGTCTCTGTTAAATGAAATAACTTTTGCGGCTGAGTAATGCTTTATTATAAAGAATGCTTACATATAGCTAAGGTTTTCCAATAACAAAACTATAAAACCAACATATATCTTTGGATTTCAAACATTTGGATCTATATCTACTAGAAATGGATATAATATTACGCATTATGTTCTCAACCTATATATTTTTTAAATATTGAATAATTCAAATACATTAATGAGATCAAATAAATATATTTCATTAATTTAATCATCCTATAGATTTAATCACAATTTAATACTTGACAAGTAATGGAACATTTTACAAAATACTTTTATTTATTGCAATGTATTAACACACAAGTATAGTCTACTATGTTTAAACGACCTCTCTACTGATAAATTTTCTAAGATCAATCAATTTATATAAAGAAAAAGTCAACTATTTTAAGTAAATAACAATGAGTTGTTACATTATTATCCAGTAAACAATGTAAATTTTGGTGGTTTATATTGTATAATAATTTGTGACCGACAGTTACGAGAAAAACTTTAACAAAATCAAGTAAAACTAAGTCAAACTTAACATTACGAAATAAATATTATCATTAGGGTCCGCTTCGCCATAGCAACGAGAAAGCGAAAGCAACAATAGCGCATTGCCGTCTCATCTTTTTATTAAAATCATTTAACAGTTGTACCAAAATATATTATCAAAATATAGATTTTAAATAACATTCAGCGGGTTAATTGTGAGGGTTTGCCAATATCGACTGAATGTAGAGTCGCCTCTAGTATTTAGTTCAGCAAGCAGTGCGTTGCTCACACCTCAGTGCGATTTCAAGTATTTGATATGTAAAGCGTACATATTATATTTTTCATTTATAATTAAGTAAAGTTTACACAATTCTAGGCACTCTTTCGATCCTCACGGGTGCGCGGGGTAACCGCTTGATGCGTGTAATAGAAAAAAAATAAACCTACTTTTCATCGAGCTGATGTATCGTGCTGCCCATTGACTCAGTCTTTGCTTCCAATTTGGCTATTAGCTCTGTTTTATGTTTCAAGGAACTTTCACATTCCTAAAACAAATCCAGCAAGTAAAATTTAGCTAAATAAACAATCATAATACTGTACTCAATTGAGCGGAGACAATGTTTGTGATATCCTTAGCTTGTTAGAAGTATGGCATAAATATACATAATTTGAATATTTGGTTATTGTAAGCATTCCATTTGTATTATTATGAGGCTTATAAGGTGGTGCAGGCAACTATAAACTTCACCACCGTATGATCCTCAAAATAAAAGCATGTCTATTATTATATTAGCTATTAGATATATATTATTATATTCTTAAAAATTGATAACAGGAAATACCAGCCGGCGGATGTATGTGGAATGACACACTCATATACAGCGAATGGTTTGAGAAACCCAATTCCGCCTATTGGCTCGCTCTCGGAGCGGCCTTGTCCACATTGTTCAGTTTGCGAAACGGTGGTATTTCCTGCAAATTTAGTTTTTTACTGGGCGGGCCTTCATCTTTTGACTTTGTACCCTTTTGAACACTACTATGCGCTCTGAACGATGCAAAATTTCCCGCAAGGCTATTGTTAGTGGGAGATCTGAGAGCTTTGACTAGATCATGGTCGGGTCCTAGGAAGTGGTTATATTTCTCGAGATTGTGCAGTATTTTGCCAATTTGCTCAGCCTTCGTCTGAAGCCGGGACACCATTTCGCCCTTCTGCGTCAGTTCCATCTCGCATTCCTTCCGTACGACAAGCGCGGCATTGATGAATACAGCATTGCATTAGTATTTGAAACAAATGGTTATACAATTTTTTTCTTGGTCATAGGCGGTAAACACCTCAGATTACGAATTTTAAATGGCAATTCATGTACATAAATATGGGGAGATAAACAAATGAAAAATTGGATTAGGTAATATGGTCTGTGATAAATAAAATTCGGGAGGTCATCGCACTGAAAGCATAGTTCAACGGCAAAAAAAAATAAAGTAATGGGTTCACAAGGAAAACGCACAAGCGTAAATGAATCACTGAACAATGGCAATATGGAGAGACCATAGGCGGCCTCCGAGCACCCACACTCGTAATGCGGCCTTCAACGGGCCACAGCGCTTCACAACAGCAAAAACCAGTAAAGTGGGTTTGCGCAACCAACATTAATATAATGTACAATACAAGTAATTAAATAGATATGAACTCCGTCAGCGTCATTGAAACTGGCCGCGGTTGTTAGCTGTACATTAGGCGAAATTAATGATGTAGTACTACACTTTGTAGTCCATGGAAATATAATTTTTCGACTATTTTATGTTTCGCGAGTTTTATACGGCACTTCGATTATTTTAAAAATCGGCATGTTATGTAAAATTAAGTACGTCCGTCAAAAACGGATATTAATTTAAGTGTTTCGAATGTTGCGAAATAGGAAATGCAGTGTCGAGAGGTCAAACGCAAATTATTTCAAGGCACAATAAGCAAAGTTACGACATATACGATTTCAAGGTTTCTGTAAAGGGTACAAAATCCTACTATTAGGTTACATAAATTTTAATATTTAAGTGGCTTGACAGAATTAATTTGCCCGCAGATTGAGATAACTATGTATTACAATCACAATGTTCACAGGCCATTAATTGTGCTTAGCCGATATTAATAATTGCATAATTTTATTTATTACAAGCTTTGAATAAATAATGTGCTTTGTGTTAGACAGAAAAGTAGAAACAATGAGATACCTTACCTGCAGTTTTTTGTACATTTCCAGGTTTATCAATTTTATGTCATCCAATTGTCTCCTTAGAGATATAATTGTGTCTTGTTTATCATGGATATCTTTTTCAAGCAACTTCATAGCAACCTCCATTTCAGCTTTCAAAGATATCTGAAAATGTATTATGACCATAAATCTATTCCAAATAATTAGGTAATGTCGTGCAACCATATCTTGTCAACACGTTACGAATGCACACAATTTTACGGGTAATAGGTGCAGATAACTGGATTGTAGAAAGCAAGTATATTAATATTGCAACGATGTCCCGAAATGTGATCTATTCATCCATCAGCCTTTGAAGGCCACATGCCTCTCCGAAAACGTGATACTAACTTGCAGGTCCAATTCCTTCTGCATTTCCAAATTCTTCTTTCTTTCTTCCTCCAACAGTTTCCCCAGCTCACTATCTTTTTCATTTTTGGTTTTGTCGGATGAAGTACTTTTTACGCTTCGTTTTTCCTAAGGATTAAAGAAATTTTAATGATGAATAGTACGTCGAATATGGATTACAGCATTGATTGTTGAGATCCGGTTAAATTGTTATATCAAATCGAATGTGACATTATTCAAAATAAGATAAGATATATTACGTGTCAATGAAGTCATCAAACAATTCCATGAAGCCAGCTCGCTGTACAGTGTACAGTGGTCTTTTAAACATTTTATTACCGAGAAATACTTCATTATTTCACTTAGTGAAATAAAATGCAAATGAAATACTTTGATAGCAAGTTTCGTTAAATTATCCCCGATTGAAAAAACTGTATAATTTAACAGAGCCACTGTTTTCACGCGACAAGAAAATTCGCTTGTTATGATAATCCGTTATCACATCACGTGTAAGTGAGACTGTAAGTAGCAAGTCGTCGATTACCTCTTCCTCCGCTTGTAGTTCTGTCACTTTCATCCGACTGTCTTTGGTAATGTCCTGACCTGAACAAAAAACAAACACACGTGTTCGGATACATAAATAAACATCGCTTCGGGCGCGACAATCGTTTTCGGTACAAAAATATTCACTGCATGATCTGTTTAACTCACAAGCCCTGACCCAATAGGGCTTTTTCGTTTGACTCTTTGCTGTTGAATTGCCCATCGGAGCGGCAGTGCATAACGGTCCTCGATCGAAGTTTATTATTATTTGACGGTGAGGGAGCGACACGCGCGACGGTGCCGGCATACTAATGCCTACTAAACGATACAAAAGAACAGTGACTCAACGTATTGCAAGGTGTCTTATCTAATGCAATGTTTTGTTACAGTTCGCGGCGAGAATTGCTTACTCAGTAAACTCTCCAAGAGTCAAGGAGCAATTGTGGGTCTAAACCAGTGAGAGATATGTATGAAGGATCCTTATGAAACATTAGCTGTCAAGTGCAAATTCAACAGGCAGAACAGTGTTCCGTATAAAAGAATATGCATTACACGCAGCGTTTACGAAACAGCTTAAACTTGTGACACCACTCACTCGTAAGCGTTATACGATTAAGAAAACACGATCTGGTCATATTTATAAAATGTATAAATCATATTTCTAAAGTTTTGGTATTGCAGCCAGTAAGCACTTGAGAAACATCATAACAGAAAGAGAAAAGCAATACATTGATAGATAACTTGCAATTCGTCACTGATCTAAAAATCACTGACCAAAATTCCCTGTTAACATCTAATTATGTCACAATAGATAATACCTATTTTAGTCATCGGCTTTATATAAATAATATATACTTAGCCTATATTTTTTAGGGTAGGCCGGAAGAAAAAAGCCGGAGGGAAAAACTTGCGGCCCTCTTTTGAACAGACAGGCAGACAAACGACAAACAATAAGTGTTTTACGTACAGAAAAAATGTTCGGACATTATATTGCATATTCATAAACGGTTTAGTACTGACGCAGCTAACATCCGGGATCCCCGGGCATCGCTGGTGTCGCGCAGTGTTCCTAAGGTTGGTATTCCCATTCCTAGCATTAGACGGGTCGCACACCTTAGGCAGGGATAGCCTTTAGTATCATTATATTATACCAATAGTAAATTGGAAGAGTGTTGTTACTAACAACACAGGGTATCCTAGTGTGGGAACAATTGTTCTGTTTTCTATTTGGTCGATAAAAATATTCTAATTCTTGTGCCTCCAGCATGGATAACAAATATAAACTATGTATAATATGATAAATTAATGTAGTTCCATGAATTACGATATTATTCATAAGTGACGTCATGAATTGCTAATTTGACCGTGATTGCGGCCGATTTTTAACTAGTAACTATAAGTGTATAGCAAGGAACCCTTGAATTGGCACACGCAGACAGAAGGGTATGCTAAGGAAACTCACCTAGGGCATGTTTCAGCTGATTATTTTCCTCGACCAACTGAATCATAGTGTTCTTTGCAATAGCCATGTCCTCCTTCATGAGAGCGTTGGTAGTAGTCAGCCCTTCCACTTTAGCTTGCAGATTTGCGACAGTCGCACTGAGAAACAAAAAAATTATGTTGCTAGACGTGCTAAGCCTTTTTGTTTACTAACTATATTTATTTTTATAGCTTTGCTTATGAGTTGCTCAGTACTTGATATCCAATTTAAATAATCGCCTGAGATGATTGATATGCATGTCTCGCAGGCTATAGCTTAGCTTAGTTACGGAAAATAACCGATTTAATTAGTTATTTCCATCATTAATTATTTAATATACGGATGATAATATCTAGTAATTTTAGGAAAACAGATTTTTTATTAAAAGGCTTTATTACCACTGCAAGTATTTTAAAGTGTAATGAAAAGAATTGATGTAATTACTTAATAATATTACAGTTTATTATAATGGAGACAAACAAAAATATGCAGTGAAATTTCAAAATTTACGGATAATTTAGTAATTCATGTACATTGAATGCACCCACTTTATAAATATCGATCCTTGCCACTATTCAGCCTTTCGCCTTTACTTATCTATTCGCTCGGAACAAATACTGCAGTTTATCCCTATCCTCTATCTGATATTGCGTGCATTATTATTATTATATTTGTTACGATGTAACAACGCTACCACTTTTATTCTGTTTGTAATATTTTCTCCTATAGAGACATGGTTGTCTGGAAGAGATCGCTTCAACCGATGAGACCGCCAATTGTCTACGCCCTTCTGTTTTCCTTTTGTTTGTTTAAATGTATCTTATGGTGTCAAATGGTGTACGATAAATAATTTTTGTATTGTATTGTGCTTTCACGATATTTTGACGTTTAGCATTAAAGTGTAAGTACCTACCTAGGTACTTAATAAGCTTTCTGGATAGTTTCAAAAGAAACAAGAAAAATCTTGTTCTCACATGTTCGAGATCGCGACAGGGCAATACTAAAAAACAAATAGCTTACCGTTAGGATAAATAATAAGCTATAGATTTGTATCTTGTGGGTATCATATAACAATGGTAGTTTCCAACTATTTCCGGCGCTTTCAAGGTCAGGAGAGTGGAAACAGTTTAAAACAAATATAGAACACATTATTTCACTCGCATCACTGGTAAGCAGTCCGCTTTACTTATTAGATATATTATACTTATTAGAATAAATCTATGCTATGCTATCTGCTACAACTAAACATGCGATGAGAGTTGAAACACAAAAAATAGATATATTATCTTCCTACACATTTTATCCATTAGATGCTTCTAACAATCCTAACACGTAAAGTCCATCCTATACTATTCTTCTTCCTGTTAAACTATACGCGGTTACAGTTCCCTGCAGCTTTGAGTTCCTAAAATTGCTGTTTATAAACAAATGTGACACCAAATTTACCTAAATTAAATTCTGAAATGAATTTCCCATTTTACCCACCAATGATGTTGTAGGTAAGTTATCCGGTAACCAATTAAATTAACTTAAAAAATATCAGAAATTACGCGCTTCCGACAGAAGTCAGAAAGGGGGGGAGGGGGGAAGAGGGGTGCCGCGCATATCAGATATTTGTGGGTTGAACACGTACAGTGCCCCTTTTAGACACTTTAATGTTATGAGATAAAGCAAACAAGACCGATATTATTCTCAATACAATTCAACACATCAGACAGACAGCAGAAAATGTATGGTTTAGTACAAGGGTGATATTCGTTTATTACACTCGATGAAGAGTTCAACGACGAGTTATAGGTCCATAAACTATGTGACCGATTTTCTGACGGTTAGACCAATTTAGAGAAAATTTAACTAATCGTCAGTTAGTTGGGTCCACTATATCACTGTCATTGAGTTTGACAGTTCTTGTATGAAGTGACATGTAAAGTCGAGGCTGTTGACTTAGCGAATGGAATAGCAGTACTCACTTAAGGTGTCTGTTCAGTTCCTCGATGTAGTTCTTCTGGTCGAGCATCGTGTTGATGTGGCGTTGCTTGGGCTCGGTGTTGGCGTTGTTTCCGTTGCCGGCTATGTCGTTAGACGAGTTGCTGCCTCGAAGGTACAGCGAGAAATCTATCACACCTTGTTGACTATCCAGATCTTCTTCCTAATAAGCGAAAGTAAATGTTATTATCATACAATCAGATCTATTTCTGCAGTAGAATTATTGTTTTTTTTTTAATTGCGTCTCGGTTGGAAAGGTATCGCCTCTGGTTACACATATACAAGAGGCGACCACCTTGTCTGTCAGTCTGTTACTAACAGGGCTAACTTACTCTAACTAACTCCCATAGTCCTATTACAAACTAAACAACTAATATTTCTATTAACACCTAATACTAACAAGTTTAACTAACTAACTAACAGCCCCTTGTGCAGTCCTATTCGAGCTGTATCACAGATGTCCATGGGCGGCAGTGGATGGTGGGACGGCCTGCCTTTTTGGTATTATCATCGCATAATACCTACATAGCAACCCATTGCTATGATAAGAGTTTCTCGAAGGCGAAGTGTAGTCGCTGCTCACCTTCACGCACAGGTTACAGTCAACGACATTGAGGCCAACGAGTAAGCCGGTAATGATGACCGCTTCTTCGTTCAACATCAGCGCGTGAGGCTCGAAATACTCCTCAAGGGTTTCCTCGCGGTGCTCCAAAAGGATCCTGAGGTAATCAGCAAGCCGCTTCTGCATTAGAGCCAAGCGGAGCCAAGCGCGAGCGCGTCCCATTGCAGTCCTAAGTAATAAACTTTGTATTTAACAGAATTTTAAATTACGTATTAAACAGAATTTTTATAAAAGTGTAGTATTAATTATTAACTAAACGATAGAAAAGTGGCAACTATCTCCAACTCCATAAGGACCACAGCATACAATTATTTTATAATATGTAATGTAAAAACTATTAGTAATACTTTTTTGAAAAGAGTAAACTACTGAGTTTCCTGCCATGTTCTTCCGAACGGGCGGAAGACAAAGATATTTGACGATCAGTGTATTTAGGTACATACCATGTAATTAAATTAAATGTAAATCGTGTAAATGATCGTTTAGATTTTTCTAATCGCCTTGGTCGTTTCTAGTTTGGTAGTTTCTAGTGTGAAAGGGTTTATATCTAAGAGTATATCTTAGGTTTATATATTCTTGTTTTATTCTCTGTATGCCAATAACTAAGATGATGAATTGTCAGTTTTCTAAGAGCTCGTGTTGAATCGTGCACCATGTGACACGACCACATTCGAACAGTGGGCGCATCACCCTTCTATGGCATTTTGTGATATATATTAGGTTGCTAAGTATTGATTACTTTATATCGCACGTAGATAGTATGTTATTGGCATGCAGATGAAAATTTATTATCACCCATGGGGACAAGTAGTTTAGAAGATTACTATCGGGAAAAGTTTGTTCGGGTAGCGTGACTACCAGTAATATTCCAACCTACCTAGTTTACCTTATAAATAAATTCTCGCGTACATTGACTCATTTAAATTTATGTTAAATACCTTCCCTATAGCTTCGTATGTTCAAACATAAGTGAAAATTGAACAAAACCTCATTCATCCATTACCTTAAAACCTTTAACGTGTATCGCGTTTGTGTAAGGCTATGTGCACACGGTGGCTAATATGGCGAGATCTATTCATTAAGTTTTTATCCCAGCCTCAATGTCAACTTAAAATTAAAAAAAAATCCTAATGCTCTTAGAGCTAGTTTTCCCAGCAAACATGGGCAATGTTGACATTGGCAACAGCCTGAATATTGGCACTGGGCAATGTTGACATTGGCAACGTTTTGTATGCTGGGCATTGAGGAATGGTGTTATTGGACAATATCTTGTTTGTTAGGCAGTGGGCAATAATGACATGATTCAGTTTGATCGGCAAGATGCACTAAATGTGCTATGTTCACCTTTTAGGATTAAAAGTTTGCTCAAACTAACGATAAATAATTACACTAGGTAAATTAATACTTACTTCACGGTGGGTAGGTCTCTAACACTTGCAGTAATGTCCGCTGCTTCGGGTGAGTACTTTTCCACCATTTGGAGGATATCCCATAGCTCCTTCTTGGGACCCAGCAGACCCTGAAAACTTGTGCATATTAAAAACGGATCCCTATGATGCGTGAATACGCTACTCATGGCAAATTTTAATGAGTTATTTCGTGGTTATGAGCGCGCGTAAAGCAGTTGGTTCCGGTTGTTAACATAAAGTAGCAGTTGGCCTTCAAGCGCCCTAAAAACTTCCGACATTCGGTTTGGCAACCACTGTCTGACCAATCCGCAATTTAGCATCGTGGAGGAGGATTTATGGAGAACGGTCTAGGCTGCTTCAGTACTGAGGAGAGGTCCGTGTCCTGCAGTGTGCTGCCATTAATAGCTTTTTTACCGTTCCGTACTGTTGCACGTATTTTCATTATAGCTCAGTCTCCTTTTCACGCGATTTTACCTCTGCCCGCGCTTCAAAGCGGTGACTTGTTTCTATAAGGAATGTACCTTACTAGTTGATTAGTAAGTAACAACAGATACTTCGTTTGGTTGAATCTTGGATGATTTCATTTTGTAGGCCAGGGATGAATCATCATCATCACCATAACCCATCACTGGCCCTCTACTGAGCACGGAACTCTGCGCGTTGGTGGACTTCACACACCTTTGAGAACATTATGGAGCACTCTCAGGAGGTACCTGTGCAGTTACCCCAGGATTTTTTCCTTAAACTAACGTTAAAGCAAGTGATGTTTAATTGTTTAAAACACACATAACTCTGAAAAGTCAGACGTGTCTCGGACCTCCCGAGTAATTATTATTATTAAGCCATTTATTACTCAATTGGCACAGAAAAACAAATTGTCAGTCTTAAGTAGTTATCGTAAAATTATCGATTAAAAATATAATTCCGTTATAATTATATTAATATTTGTTTATTTTTATTGAGGACCCCTCTTCGGGTAAAGGTCTCCTCCAGAGCTTGTCAGCCTTCTCAGTTTTGCGCCTTCTCGAGCCAACCTTCTCACGCAGTCGCCAACACTTCCGAGTAATACTAACACGTAATTATTGTTTGAAAACACAACTTACAAAACTTACCTTTTTCGGCTTGAGCCCATGACGCATTACATGCTCGAGCACAATAAAAAAGTGATGAAGCGGCAAATGATCGCTGTCGAGCATTCGCCCGAAGCGCAGCGATTGTTCAATTAGCTCCTTCACAATGAGCTTAGAGATGTTTACAAGATTACTGCGCTCTATGACAACTGGGTCGCGTGCTAAAAAGAAAATACTATATTAGAATATATATAATTA
This sequence comes from Dalla quadristriga, assembly GCA_018245335.1. Classification (NCBI taxonomy): domain Eukaryota; kingdom Metazoa; phylum Arthropoda; class Insecta; order Lepidoptera; family Hesperiidae; genus Dalla; species Dalla quadristriga. The sequence goes on along the minus strand of DWLO01000759.1, from coordinate 2,359 downwards.
CAATAGACATAGTTAGGTAATGAGTAACAGTGTATGTTTTTTCTTATCAGATTAAGAAATTACGAAACTTGCGCATCATACCAAAACTTGATATTCGAAATAGATTTAATTCACGCAATTGCAACAACTAAACCAACTGCTTATTGTATAAGTACAACTAATCCAAAACAATCGATTTTTTTGTACTTTAATAGCAACTTTACCCATCAGAGAATGCATTGGATCGTCAGGCGAAGTGATCGCCCCATTATCGGATGGGCGGATATACGAATCTTGCATTTCCATATCATGCAATTCCTTCAAGCACAGCCACTCTCCATCTACGGAGACTCTAAAATTGCACAGGTAAATGGTGTCTTGCGCTCCGGCCATGTCGGCATCGGCGCTATCGTCGCCTGGTTGGATGTTTGACGTAATGCCTAGGTCAGGCAAGGGGTCCACCCCGTTCACAGCGGCAAGAGAACGCATAATAATTCAGCAAAAGAACGGTGAAGCGAAATAACAAACGCACTCGCGCGAATCTTGATCACTATTCGATATGCATATCAACCAAATTAATGGTCAAACGAAATTTTTGTTTTGTATGCTACCGGCGACAATCTACTTCACTTTATACCAGATCACTCGAACACAAAAAAAAGTTTATTATGGCTGTGGAAAGGCGTGGACTAGACCGAAAATGCTACTAAAATGGCCTATTCACCAACTTCACTACGTATATCGAATGCCCTCGTCACTACACCCTACGGGGTGAAAATCAATACTTGAGTCTTGTGCTGCCATCTAACGCATGGTAGCGGATATAGAGTGCAATGCGTACCTACTACAAATGTAATGTACATTTTCCGAGTTTCCCTACTAGCCTGTTACTTACTTTCATACGTTGCAACGACAGAAATATAGATGGCTCCTTTTAGAAGAGGCCCGTGGCTCTAGCAACTCCGTGATTTAAGTGAATCGAAAATGATTATGTAGACTAAAATCGGTTCGTAGGTTCTGTACTTAGAATTTATAATTATTTTTAGAATTTTAAAATCTAACACTATTGAACTGGGTAGGAAAGCTAATGGGTGGCCAAGCAAACAGTGATGACTGATGACTCGACCTATTTGGGACTTTTTAAAGACTTCCATGTTATAGCGTAAATTTTATAATATACACATGCGCCACCAACAGGTTGCAGGTCGCGAAGGAGAACACTTTTTACCGGAAAATCTTCAGACGGTAGTTAATTTCACAATTAACACATGCACAGCAAACATACACTTACGAGCAACCAAATCAACTCAACCCGTAAGGTTGCATATAAAGTGGTTTTTATTAAACAGCACCGATTAATATCCAATTAATGAAAAACCCATATTTTTGAAATGCTTGAGAGGTTCAGCTTTAAAAGCCATAGATTAAGTAATTTGAGAATTAATTTGATGAAAGTCGAGCAATTAAAAATTAGCTGATGGAATCGCCACTTCATTGGTATCGATGAATAGCAGGAACTGAGACGCGCTCGAATCAAGGCTGTTTGTGGTTGAACAGTCAGAAGACCCTTGAGGGTACCCTATCTGCGACGACCTGCTAGAGGTACGAAATTGACGCAAAGACACCGGCAAAAACGTCGGCGATTGCAAGAAATTACGAGAAATTACGAAAAAGTACGAATTTTTTTCGCCCTATTTCTCTATAAAAAACAGATATACGAATCTAAAATAGGTCTATCATGTCCTTAATTTTAATGTCAACAATGATAATGAATCATTTTTTTCAAAAGTCTACCTAGACTTAAAGTCATTGAAAATTAAAGAATATGCGAGCGAGAGAAGAGGCGTGAGGCCTCTTAAGCGAAGTGTCCGCATAATGTACACTGGATATGCATTATTCAGACGACTCCGTGGCGCGTTGGTTAGTGACCCTGACTAACGAACCATGGGTCCTGGGTTCAATCCCCCGCCAAAGATTTATTTGGCAGATAAATGTTTGTACTCGGGTCTTGGGTGTGCAAAATGCAAAATGTTGTTTTCTGTATGTGTCCGCCACCCGCAACACAGGGTCCACCAAGTGCGGATTGGCAGACTTTTCGTGCCTTTGAGACCATTATGGAGAACTTTAAGGCATACAAGTTTCCTCACAATTAATTAATTTACTGTGAAAGCAAGTGTTATTTAGTTTTGTACAAAACTGAAAAGTCAGAGGCACATGCCTTGGATGGCCCAAGCCTATCAAAAACTTTCAAAAGAAGTGATGGTCTATGCATCAGCCTGCAGAGTTGAATCAAATAATGGCACTCTCTCCTCACAACTGAGGAGGCCTGGAGCATACTCCACCACGCTGCTCCAATGCGGATTGGTGGAGGGGTTAGTGG
>DWLO01000758.1:0-17905 GCA_018245335.1 Dalla quadristriga | reverse complement strand
ATCTGAATAACATCAAATTACATTACCTTAAAATTAGTTACTGATTTGAAATCGGTATCTAATCCTATGGCAATACCTAATGTCACGATAGACTATACTTATCTTAGTCACCGGCTTTAAATATTAAAATACACACTTAACCTATTCAATCTAGCGTAGGCCGAGCCCTGGGAGTTCCCTGGCGAATAATTGAAATACTTTGTATGTATCAGACTACCTAGATTAGAGCTTGGTGGTTGATACAATTTCGAATCTCAGTACGGAGGTATAAGAAGCAAAAAATATGATTAAACACGATGTCTTCAGATTTAGTAGTTGGGTCATTCTAGGCCCACTGCTGAACACAAGTCGCTGACTGGTTAAACGGATTTTTGTATTGTGTATTTTTAATCTATGATATTTGTATTTTGGGTATAGTAACCACATAATTATGCTATATTTATAATCGAGAAAGCGAGGCCGCTGGCCAAAGCTAGTTATAAGATGTATAGAAAATAATGACGTCAATGTGTCCAAAGATACTAGATCTTTCAAAATCACTTAGATGCGTCTCACATTTCGTATCTATGTCGCTCGCACATTCTAACATTGATCGATATCTTTGTTGGCAATAAATTAACGGTCATTAATACATTATTATTATTATATTCCCTACTATTATTTTTCGTATAAGTACCTTATTTTTGATAGAATAAAATGGCAATAATTGTTTTCGCCTTTTTTCTCAATCAAAAACTAGGAATAAGAAAATAATAATGACTATTATGTCTGTAATTTGATTATCTACAATGATATTGAAGCACATTTTTCAAAAGACTACCTAGACTTTTACAATCGTTAAAATTATAAGAATGCGCGAGCGAGACAGATGCGAAATGTATTAGCCCTAAGAGGCTACAGAAAAAGTCATTTATTGTATCCCTTTCATCAGTAACAGTCGACAAAAGAATGTTGCAGCTTGTAAAAATAATTAATTAATATATGTATGATCATTGTCCCAACATATATAATTTTAAAATAATCCATTTCTAGTTCGTGTTTAGGTGTGCAATAAAAAACATATGTCATTCTTAGTAACATATCTAATTTTATACATTTACACAATTGATAAATTAATACATCTTGTTATAACATAGTTTTATTTTAAGACATGAAATTCTATTTATTATCTTCATACCATACAGAATTGGTAGATATAAACAATAGATTATTAAAAATCGAATTACATTTAACATTTTCCTCATTTTTAACAAGCTTTTGATGCAATAATTTGGAGGTCAGTACCTTGTAATTAAACAGTTTTAATTACACAGATTTATATGTGTCTAAATTGATACTATTGTCTTTTCACACGAAAAAACAACTCGGGCAATGACTCCACGATGATTTATGTGAACTCTTATATACAAAAAATTATAGACAACATTATTAATGAAGGCTTAATATACAAAAATAAGAATGGAATATCGCTAAGAGTATTCTTTTCCTTTTAATATTTTGGCGCACTAATCGCCTCTACACCGTTAAGTCTAGGCTCATCTCTAAAGATGATGTCTGCTTCTGAAACACATTACAATAAAAGGTAATATAAAGCTAGCATGCCCACCAAACGCCATAATCATGGAAATACACTACATCACCACATACATACTCCGTACAACTTAATAATATGCCAAATTAACCTAATGTATATTTAAATAAATATTTGGAGACTTTAATAATAATCCTTATAGCAAGGATAGTTTTGAGGCTTGAACATAGTTTCATGATTATTCACAAGAATGGGCAAAACCAAAGTACAAGATACAATCTGAATTTTATTGCTGTCCAACTTCCTAAGGGCCTACGTTAGAACTGGCGCGGGTGTCCAGTCCAGCGTTTACTGTAGTGAAGACCCGTCGCACGCGCGCGCCCCCCACTCGCTGCTAACTCTATTCTTCAATACGGACAAGCGAGCGTGCACCCGTGCGAGGTTTAGCGTACGCGTATGTGACTTCTGGCGGAAAGTCGCTGGATTCAGAGGGCACAGGAACGGTCGGAGTGGCGTCGATAGGGGAGGCCTATGTCCAGCAGTGGACCTCTAAAGGCTGATTGATGGATGGATGTGACTTCACTGGGCGAAAATGTGTCTACCATAGTTTTAAGCATCCACCAAAGAATATATTATTATGTAATCACTACATTTTGGCATCCAATTCCATTAATGTATTGTAAAAATGAATCATAAAATATGTCCTCATGTGACTTCGTGTGGTGCCCATTTCTCCAAAGTGTGAAACAATGTTCCCTTAGCCGAACAACTCACGTAGCAAATAGGTAAACTACATTTAAAAAATTAATGAGATAACATTAGATGACGCACCTCCACTGAGAAAACATATTTTTCTATACTCTATAGTAGGTTTAGCAATTTAATTTAACATATTATCATACCGAACAGTTTACCCATTTATTAACAGGAATGCAGTCCCTTAATGTCCTTGAGTTGCAAGAAACTTTAGATGGTCGACATGTTACCTAAATCTACACCAGTGTTAGTGACACTTGATGGCTTGCAAATGGATAAAATGCACAACAAACTTCAACTGATTGGAATGATAACACTACTCTAGGGAGTTCAGCATGAGCAGTTGCTTCAGCACCTTCGTCTGTGACGTCTCCCGGATCTCACCAGCCAGGAACATTTCATCTACAACTGTGTACACCTGGAAAAAAAACACTTGTTAAACCCAAACCAGCAAGGAAACAATGACTCAATCAAATTGTGATAAAAAATTAGTTTTCATTGCTAACTAATATTGTTATAACAGTATTGATTATTATGTATCATTATAATTATCAGTGAACTTTTAAAGTATCTACTATACATATTTTTAATATGGATTTGGAACATACTTTGACTTAATTGGTTCTATATTTCCATCCATATATTTGTTATATATTTAGTTAGATACAGCCTTTTAGATTGACTGCAGGGTAAGAGGGTTACCAAACCTGAGGGTGTAACACACTCTACACACACATCTCCAGTGTGGGCTAGTTGGGTATAATCATATTCTTACCTTGTAGAAATTGAAGACAAGGTCCAGCTCACACACATTGTGGAAGTACTCATTGAGAACCTCCACGAAGTTGTGAATGGCCTCCAAGTAGCACAGGTTGTTGTCATTCACATCCACGCATATACAGAAGTACAGCCCTGCATACCTCCTGTACACTATCTTGAAGTTTCTGAACTGAAAACACAAAACTTATAGTAGCATTTTCATAGCTCAGTATCAATTTGAGTTATACTGCACAAACTAGTAGATACCCCCATCCCCAATATAGACAGCATAATACATCATTTATGGTTTTTAGAGTTAGGAAGGAATTCGCTCTTCCCTATGTGCAATTTAAGACAGGCATTACATATAATCTGACCCACAGATCAGTTATGAAAGGGTGTGTTCTAGGGTCCAATACCTAACCAAAACCCTTACCTCAACAAAGTTAGTGTGCTTTGCGTCCCGGACGGTTACCACGGCGTGCACCTCTTCGATCAACTTCTGCTTCTCGTCATCATCGAAGTTCATGTACCACTTCGCGAGACGAGTCTTTCCCGCACGGTTCTGAATTAATATGAAGCGAATCTGCGCAAAAGAAACACGCCAAACTTTATTGACTTAATCTACCGATAGTTATTGTATTAAGTATTTCTTATCTAAACTTACCATTGTAATATATCAAAACAATTTCACCTTAATAATTTTACGATAACGCCTCCCTTTTTCTTTCGCACAATGACAGAAAGTGTGTGACACCTGACAGATCAGCCTGACATGAGTGACATGTTATCTAGTCTATGGAATTCATTTGGATATCCGTACCACACAAATAACTACATTTAAAAAAAAATTATCGTTATCATTGGTTTTATTGGCCTTTAAAGCTTTCACAGAACCACGGAGCTATCAGCCACTGGACACCGCATTTGATGACGAAGATTTTCGTAAATCATATCTGATAAGGATAAAGAAAGCTGTCTTATTACGCACTTCAAGTCGTGGTTAAGGTGCGACCACAGAGTACCAAATCAAAGAGTTTTCAATCACATGATTTTTCGATAATTACATTCACAATAAAATTCATACCTTTTTTTTATTTTGCATTCGTATTGATGATCTGCCTAGACTGATAAGTATAAAGTTTAATACTAATAATAATGACAGTAATTTTCGATATATAGGTATATTGATTGCGAGATAGAATTGATATTATTTAATAGGTAGTGGTTTGGTTGCCGTTGTTGATTTGGATTTCTGTTGCGATTTTGTAATAAAATGAAGATAAATTATTATCTGTGGTTTAAAGTTATTCACCTGTGGTTCAGATAGGCTGGCAACACAAAAATATCGAGTTGTTTTTCAATTTTCAGTGGTTTTTTGACGTTGGTGGTGCTTGCTCGTTTTCTTTCACCAATTTTCAATAGTTTTTATCAATGTAGTGCTTAGGATTTCAATATGTCTATAATTTAAGTAGTTGTTTAGGAAACAAACAAATCTAATCTTAAATGACGCCCACGAAGACGACGACAACCGAAGTAGAAATGGTGATACGAAACAGAAAAACTGTTATGAAAGACGGGATTATGACAATGTCGGGCATCGGTGAGCCGTCAGTTTTCCACGCTCTTGTGGTGATCTTCCTGGAGTTCTTTGCGTGGGGCCTGCTCACCATGCCGATCATATCCGTTCTGAACGCGACCTTCCCCGACCACACGTTCCTGATGAACGGCCTGATCATGGGCATCAAGGGCATCCTGTCGTTCTTGTCGGCGCCGCTGATCGGCGCGCTGTCGGACGTGTGGGGCCGCAAGTTCTTCCTGCTAGTGACGGTGTTCTTCACGTGCGCGCCCATCCCCCTGATGACGATCAACACGTGGTGGTTCTTCGCGATGATAAGCATCAGCGGCGTGTTCGCGGTGACTTTTTCGATCGTGTTCGCGTACGTGGCGGACGTGACGACGGAGGAGGAGCGCTCGCGCGCGTACGGCCTGGTATCGGCCACGTTCGCCGCCAGCATGGTGATCTCCCCCGCGCTCGGCGCCTACCTCATGGACCTGTACGGCGAGGCGCTGGTGGTGGCGGCGGCGACGGCCGTGGCCGTGCTCGACGTGTTTTTCATCATGGTAGCGGTGCCCGAGAGCCTGCCCGAAAAGGTGCGACCGAGCGGCTGGGGGCCCGCCATCAGCTGGGAGCAGGCGGACCCATTCGCGGCACTGCGCAAGGTTGGCGCCGAGCGCACCGTGCTCATGCTGTGCGTGGCCGTGTTCCTCTCGTACCTACCCGAGGCCGGACAGTACTCGTGCATATTCGTCTACCTCAAGTTGGTCATGGGCTTCGACGTGGTGCAAGTGGCGATATTCATCGCGATAGTCGGCGTCCTCAGTATCGCAGTGCAAGTGGTGCTCGGCTTCCTCATGCGGGTGCTCGGGGCGAAACACACCATCATGGTGGGACTCCTGTTCGAGATGCTGCAGCTCATGTGGTACGGGTTTGGCAGCCGCACGTGGATGATGTGGGCCGCGGGAGTACTGGCCGCTCTCGGCTCGCTCACTTACCCTGCGATCAGCGCGTACGTGTCCGTGAACAGCCGTGCCGATAGACAGGGGGTGGTGCAGGGGATGGTGACAGGGGTGCGGGGTCTCTGTAACGGTCTCGGCCCGGCCATGTTTGGAGTGATCTTTTACCTGTTCCACGTGGATCTCAACGAGGAGCACGCGGTGTCTATAGACGGCAGACCGGATGAGAAGTATGTGAGAATGGTGCCGGGTCCCCCGTTTGTGTTGGGAGCATTGCTAGTGATCTGTGCGTTGCTGGTGGCGGCGTTCCTGCCGGAGGACGGCACGGTGGGCGCGCGGCGCGCCTCACCAGACCTGCGCTTCGAGCTGGAGCGCGGGCGGTGCGTGGCTGGCCCGCTGTCCCCGCTCATGGCGCCAGAGTCTGCGGCCCTCTAGCTAGCGGCGAAGGCCGGCCGAGCGGCCAGCGTCTGATCCCGCGGAGCCCGCGCCCCGACGGTGCCCCGAAAGCGCCCCGGTGAATGCATTTAGGATGGTACCAAAGCAAACTCAGTGAAAAATGTGAGTCCTGAAATCTATGATTGCACCGATTACATTCCCGCTTACCGAGTGTTTGGTTTCTGCTTTATCTGATTGACTCTGATTTATTCATGTTTTTAAAACTTTTTACTTTTTTTGTATTACGTTGAGGACATGTACATAATTAAAATGAAATAAAATCATTGAGAATGTTGTACAAGTCCTGTTTGTAATGAGCTGAACATCACACACACACTAGGTTTACACACAAAATAGAACCATATTACCCGCAATGGAATTAGATAAATTAAATTGTCTATTTAGGTACAGGCCTCAAAATTTTTAAGAGACTGTATAGGTAGCAAAAGTCAAACCTTCATCATGACATGCTTGTAAATATGGAGGTCTGCAAAGATGAGTCACCATAACATTGTAATATGCAACAGTTTTATAAAATTTGGGATTGAAACTTTTAACGAAATAGCAATAACTTAACTATCAATAAAATGGATATTAAATGGAGTAGGACTTATCTCTTTAGGTGATTATTATTAGTCAGTTAGTGAGTCATTGCGGAGGTCATTAAATTTGGTACAGTAGTTAAAAGTAAATTACACCTAAAAGGATTAGTCACTAGGACTGCCCGTGATGACATTGAAGTTGACACAGCTGTAATTGTTGCAGACAAAAGAATTTGTTTTACATGATCTCTTATAAATAGCTCAATAATATTAATACAATTCTGTATCTGGTCTAAAGTTTACAATATTGAGATATGTATTTTTAAAGGACATTAATAAAGGTTCGGCACTGAACATTTCTTTATGCATTTATAGATAAGGTAACATCATTGTTTCCAGTTTTGCAAGAATATTCTATCTAGAAATGTATAAATATTGACAGCGAACAGTTTTTAAAGAACTAAGAACTGAAGACCCAGTGCTGAGCTATAATACCATTGGAAATCTTTCAAATGTCCCAAAAGTAGTTCCGTAGGCGTCAGTAGTTCTCATTGCCAATTGCTATTTTCCATTTCGCAACTAAGCTGTTCTGGACAATGCCAACTTTTGTCAATAAATTGCTTAAAAAATAAACTACATGGAAGTTAGCATGGCATGATTCTCTCGGTTTCGCGTAATTATTCGACCTTGAGTTATGTTTCGTCTAATCGGTCTAATATTTGGACGGTGCGCAATACATTTAAAGGTTTTCTCCGTTTTACGCGATATTTTGTACATCTTCAATTTGTCATTATGAATTAAAAATGTCTGTGCAATTATTATTGGGCACCCCATTACAGTTCATTGGAGTTAAAGAGTTTGGCAATTGCCTTCAACCTCACATCCTGAAATGGAACTTGGTAGAAATGTTTGGAATATAATAATAGTCACGCAATCGGCTACAATCTGAAGTGAAGTTGGTCGTGGTGGCGCAAAAACGATCAACAATGGAACAGAATCAACATTCAATTCATCATTGTATACCAACATAACAGTTAGATACTGCTTTATACATTAGTTATCACTATCACGGTGATAATACATTTGCTGAGTTGCAGATAGGGCCAACACTTTTGATAGGTAATAAATCCATCAATAAAACAATTTCTGTTATAATTCTTATGATTTTTTTGTTACGTTCGTTTAGATAAAACGTGGCATGAACTTACGCATTTTAAAAATTGTATATTATTGCATATTGAGTATTGAAATAAACAATTTTATAATTTCCTTATGGCGTAAAAACTACAAGCAAGAATGCTAGATCCAGCTCCAATCTTGGAGCTCTGGCAGGTGCCGGAAGCGCAGTGTTTTAATTTGTAACGGCAGGAAGTCTGGGGGAAATATTCCCTATTCGTATGGCGTTTAGCCAATTAATACCGTCATCAAGCAAACTGAAGAATTGAGCAAAGCATTGCAAGGATTTTAAAAAAAAAAATCTTCAGACTAACAAAACCAGTTGGCGTTTAATTGAAAATACGAGTTACAAGGAGACGAAATGACTCCTTGATTCTTTTAACGTAAATAAGCCACGAGTAAAACAATTAAGAATATTATTTTCCCACTAAGTAGATACCAAATTACGATTACTCATCTGCAACTTTCTATGGTTCTAATAGCTTTTTGTTAGCAAGCAACACAAAACTCATCTATTATGAAGTAGTCCGTTGAACTGTCGTCTTCCAATCTCGAAACAATACCGTAACCTAAAGACATAGTAGTGCGCCTTTTGTATTTGAATACAGCGTTATTTTGCTCGATAATGGAAAGGAAAAAGACCAACAACGTAACGAAACGTTCTACGATGCCCTTGGAAAATTATGGCTTGGGTACGAAGGACTGAGATAAGGGACGCGGGCGGGTTTTGATCTCAAGTGATGATATGGGAACGCGCTGGCAGCTGACGCAAGATTATAAGGTCCATACATGGACGATCTATCCAAACGAATCGGTACAGGGGCATCACATTATCTGAAGGTGCAAAATGTGTCTAATTAACCTCTTAAGAGCGCTGCCTTCCGGCCGTTTCTTAATATTGAATTCTGAGTGGCCACTAAACACCAGGGAAATACAGCGATATCGTGATTTACGCTCTACAGTTGTAAGGTGGAGCCAAGCAACAACACAATAGGCAAGTAGCGGACAGCTCTCGGCGGACGGGAGTTTCTCAGCAGAGCTTGATACACAGCCAAATTAATATTTTTTCCCTTGTTTCTGCGGGCTTAGTCAGACCGAGACTATAACTGTTACTGAAAAAGTAAAAGCATTTTAAACTGTTGCCACGCTGATTATTGTGTAGCCTGTCGCATGAACTAGAAGTTATCTTATTACTTATTGGTGATTATCGACGCGAACTTATTTTCTCGCTTGAAAAGTTTTCAATGATCAATACCCATTGTTCTCGCAGTAGACATTTCAGTTCGGATAGAGTTAGACCATTGTATTTGTAGTCTACGGTTCCGTAAGTTCATTCTATTCGTTTTTTGCATAGGGGGTTTGACCGGTCGCGGTCAGCTGAGCGAACACATCGGTACGCAGGAGACGCCGTACATTCTAATATATTTCGACGGCGTACGATATGTATTTGACCCTGACAAGTAAACTCATTGTTAAATATCTATTTGAACTGCTGATTATACTGATGCAATTACTCCTAAATAGTAATTACGGTCGTATTTTACCAGACATAGTGTATTTAAGGGGTAGGAGACATCACGTACGTTGTTTGATAAACGTGTGAATGTTTTCAATTATACATCTATCGCAAAATGTTGTGACTGCATTTTCAAGTTCGGCTGATTTAAACAACCAGGGTTTCGTTGCCAGTTGCCATATTTCGCCTTGTTTAGCAGCCAAGAATCGCATGTCGCATGGAGTGGTCCGTGAATTTTATTATTCAAGCACCTTTTTATATAAAATCGATACGTTCCCGCGCTGCAGACTATGTTGTCTTGTATAACAATGCAGCTATCCACGGCGACATCCTTTCCTGTGACAATAGTTAGCTACTTCTAATAGTTAGCTAACGTGTAAGTAGCTAGCTAGTTGTTTGCAAACCTGAGGCCCGATTCCAGCACTTATATAGGAATATTTCAATCTCATCAAACAACCCTTCGGGAAGAAAATTGGTAATGCCGAGTTTGCCATTGCTGGACAAGGAGGCGTTAAATTTCCATCGCATAAATAAATTCAATATCTTTAAAAAGTACGGTATTTAACTTGAAATGCTATAAAACCCTTAAGCTTGAAATAGATTCCGGCGTCATAGCACAGTGACTTGCTTGTGAAGGCATCGTTTTCCCCTTAGCTTGGTTTAGTGATGTTTATCCTTTAGTATACTAACCTCGAAAAAAATCTTCGCTCAGCACGTCGGCATGTAAACATAAAGAAATTAAATAACTCGTCGCCCATGAACTTATCCCGAGTTAACAGTGTGTAGTCTGCGCAACTTGTGGCGCGTCGCGACGCTGAATCGAGGCCCAGATAAGTGGTATTATCAGCGCATATCGATGACTAATTTCCTTGTGCCGCTTCGAGCACATGGAGTTCGAGGTGATGCAATAGGTGACAACGGGGCAAGTGTAACGAATAAGCGTGCGTGAATGTTTACGAAAACATTCACTAGCTAACTCAATAGATCTATGACGTCATTTCGAACAAATGTGACAGCCCAACTGTTGACATAATAATGGCGCCACATATTTTTATTTGAGATCAAATATTGTTAACAGAATTAAGTAAAATTGTCCATTCAGAAAGAACTAGAGCCATCTTGTTTTACAAGTTCCTAGTTACAGGTTTTAACAGTCCACAATAATATGTCTATTATGCCGAGTTTCTTCTAATTTTTATATTTCTCGCACATCTATAGGAAGTGATTGCGAATATGTTTTACGAAGGTTGTACGCTTTATTACCAGGGATTAAAATTTATGTTCCAAAATAACTTTTTTACATGATCATTCGCAGGCTTTGAATTTATAAAGATTTTGTGCGTCTAATGCAGCGTACATGGTTCCATAAAACGTTCCATTTGCGTAGGTATCAAAGCTATGGACGGTATGTTCTCTGTTAGGCCATTTCATTTCTTCGTCATTTACGTACTTAGGTCACGGCGCGCCGCACGCCCACGTCACCTCTTGACGTCAAAGAAATGTAATTCGACCACTTCGCGAATTATGTTAGCACAGAATGAGATTGTACTTGGCTTTCTTTATTACAAGTTAATAACATTGGATATAAAACAGTTCGTAGGGAGCTATATAAATACATACATCCATTCTCGCGCACTTTCAATAAGTGAGTAGATTGAACTCAATTGAACCCGAAGGATTACGATACTCTATATAACTCCCAAAGGGGTTTTTAGATTTTAATACTTACTATATTATTTCTGAGACGAATTTCTCCCGGAAATGCGTGTCGAACAGAAATCCAAAACCGTTTCTATTATTGAAATACACGCATGTTAAGATCTCTTAGAAGAGTGGTATTGAAGATGTTCCGTGTCAATTCATAAATATATTGCATTTTTAGTGTTTATTTAAACTTGGTTAAATTCTATAAGGTATGGTGTAGCCGTGTAGGCGTATCAAACAAACAAATGTTCGCATTTATAACATTAGTAAGAAGTAAGATGTTCATGTTAATAATAACTTTAATACTTAAAACAAGACCGCATGCCGCTAACTCCTAGCTGAATATCCAATTAACCATAACTAATTTAAGGAGGTTGTTAGGAGTTGAGTTGAAGCCAACCATGATTTATGTACCGGAGTATCTCGTTACTTTTGACCTTTTGTCATGATTTCATTATGAAAGGATAATACAGTACACATCACAATCGTTCAGTTAGGAATGGCTCAAATATTTACTCCAAACCCTTGTAAATTTTGCTTGATTAGTTTGATCGCTATGGGCGGGCATACGCATTGAAAACGTAATGCCATAGATACAATATATCCTTGGATACTGCAGGCGGCGATTCTGAATTGTATTGCGGAGCGCTTTAAATGCTGTCTGCAACATTATTCACCATCCGTTACTCCGAGATCGTGAATGGTACATTTATTATGAACAGTCATTACCGCCTACACTTGAAACTAAGATGTGAGAAACACAGGCATGCAACTCAAAGGAATGTGAATAGAATACTCAATGTAACGCTGGAAAAAGATGGCACCACAGCGCCAGCTCTGAGACTGTTTAAATGGAACAATTTATATATTTACCACATATCCTTATTACGCGTCACGTAACGCATGTATGCACACAGTTCGCACCCTTACAATATAAAGTAATACAATGTCATGTTAGTATTCGAACAGTGCTGTTACTATTGTGTAAATAATTCAGGCATGAAAGTAATTTCAAAAGAGTGATAAAATTAAGAATTGCGGACACCTCATAAACCTTGCAATTTGCACGTCACCGAAGGCCTCACCGAAGGCCGCAGCCCGAGCCTCTGCAGTCAGACTACATCTGAGCCGTAATTAAATATCCGAGAGATAGGCTTCTCAGGGCTTTTAATAAATGAAGCGAGTGGGCGGAGGGACTTTTTGTTGATCTTTATGCCTATACGACAGATGTCAGCATCACGATATTAGGACTCTGCAATAATATTTAATTTAACTGTCCTGAATTCCTGAATGTTGCAAATACGCCACGGTCACCGCCATTAACACTGCTCACACCGCTTAATTATTTTGAACATGGATAATTTTTGTGGCGCTTCAATAGCGCAACAACGTCCTTATAATGAACAAACACTGACTGTTTAATCAATCGAGAGCATTTCTAATTGTAATGGCGTTTCGGCTGAATTCACGGGAAACTAATGCCCATGCCAACTGTCGGCGATAAAAATACGAAGTGCAATTTGCGACAAGCAAATAAGGTAATTGAGCGGATGATAAGCCACCATCACGTAGGTACCGTCACCCACGTGATGGTATCTGCTTACTTTTGTAAAGTGAAAAATTCAAAAATAATGTTTGACTAATAAAATTTCACATGCATGGGTGTTTTTATTAATTTTTTGAAGACAGCGCAATAATTTTCAGTATTATCTTGCTTTAGTCATAATACGATATGCGGTAAAGGAATAGAATTGCTTCTCAAGTGTATGTAAGTAATTACCTTATGATGAAATAAAATCATTTTGAATTTTGAATTTTTCTTATTTATTAGAATTATTCATTAGTCGAATATTATCCTATGCAAGTACGGTTACGGTTACATACGGTTCGCTTCTCGACCAATCCTCAAACTCTAAAACGTAAAAAAATCTTCAAAGCTTTAACCGCAATACGTCGTAACAATCGTATTTACCCCTGTCGATTTCTGTTTAACAAGGTATAACTTCTGGTTAGGCTAACCCTGGCCTACATCTATGTCAGTTGCGTGCACAGGATAAAAATACAGGCTAGGCACTGAGCACCTATGAAGTGTAAAATACTGGAAATAATAATAGTCTTACGTGAAATTCTTCGACACGCGTTGACCGTCTTGCTGCCTACCCTGTATCGGTCATAACTATTAAATCGTTGAAAAAGAATAAAGTTATATTTGATGGTCAATTCTGTGGGGTAGGCAGTGCTTATTTGCAACTATGGAATGCCCGCCCCTGGTGTGTACACCAAGTTTTCAAACTTAGATGTCGTTTGTCAATGAGTAGTTGCAGAGCTGCTTGTCCGCAACCGGTAGCCCGGTTCCCTGACCCTGCGTGGAACGCAGTGTGCTGTGTTCCGATATGAAGGGTCTAGATCACGTGTCTCCTCGCGCGACCTCCGCGGACGTCAGTTCCAGTTCTAGCGCACCTACGCATGTTGGTTCCCTCGTAGGCACTGGAATTTTTAAACGGATGCTGGAAAATTATTTTCTAAAAAGATAATGTATATTATTTTATTTCGTTTATCTATACCTTGTTAGCTCTCGTATCGATCGACGTGCGATTTGTGATATGACTAGATTACACCTATCTAAAGTTTCTGAGAGATATCGTCCAGTTTTATGACAAAACACCAACAGGTTGCAGATGAAATACGTTTATTTCAAATAGTTTTTAGTAATTTTGTTCATCAAACTAGGTGCTCATCATTTAATTTTCAGCGACGTAACGGACAAAACTGGAGTCTATGCGAACGAAGCCATCACATTTAATATACCATCACATATTATGGACATATTGTTAATCAGGTTGTATTAATTGACATTTCCCAGCAGCTTGCATTTGTCTGCATAATAGGTGTTTTAATTGATGTTTACATTAGGAAATTGCTGTGAAGCAATTATGGAGTCTTGTCTACGGTGACGTTGAAGCTTTGATAATCAGTGCTCTGTCCGATCGATCGTAGCGTCGGTGTCCGTACATATTCGAACGTCATCCGCTGGGACGGTCGGTTTCCACTAAAAGTCCGGATGGGTTTAAATCAGTATCAAGCGTACTTGTTGGACATAACGTTCTCTTCACTGATGTTAAGGAACACCTATTCATATGCATCAACGAAAATATAAAGACTACAGCCAAATTTTATCATATCACGTTCCTAAAACAGCGATCTGTGCCAGTTTTTCTAGGGAGTCCACTACAGTGTTGCTATGGCAGATATTGAAATGATGTCGACATATCACTTTGTTCGGGTCGTTTCAGTTTTTTCCTAACGTGATTAAACTCCCTTTTTGTGGGATCTATTGTATAAAAGCGGATGAAATGTCGGGTAACTTGTGTATCAAAGTTTTAGTGAAAGAATACAGAATATTTATTTTCACGAAACAGTTAAGTTCTTGGCCAAATTTAATGTCCGATAGATTGCCAATACGTAGCTTGTGTGAGATTTGACCTGTTATGGAAATCATATTGCCGCGAGTGACCAATTCAAGGCCACGCGACGGTTATTTGTTCCGTAAAACATCCAATAAATTCTCATGTTTTTAGCTTTTTTTTTTGTGGCAAACCGCAGTCCTAATTATTAAAGGTTACTTAAATACACTGAGGCGATGATAGATACCCAAATATACGTTTGCGTTGAAAGGCTTGTGTTGTGTTGTCAATCTATTCTTCTCATGCTGCAGCGCCATCATAGTTCACCACCGCCGAGTCCAACGTTGAAAGGGTTTTACAACACCAACTCTTGCTGGAGTAGTGACAGACAGAGGGCTCTGACAAGATAACCCTAAGTAAATCGCGCATTGGTCAGGGTTATTAAGTACATAATATTATAAATGGACATACTTAAACAAAAAAATATTGAGTAAATCTATATGAAAGTGAATTTAATTACATTCAGATGTTGTCGGATAAGATTAATGCCAGCGGCGAGGGTGTTGGTGTAAACCGTGTCACTTCCCAAGCTCCCACCTTGTGTCAATTCCTCAGAGTGTATTTTATATTTAATAAACCAACCAATTAGCCTTTGAAGGTCAATTTCTGGACAAACCCAAAATTGACTGCTACCCCGATCGGTCCTGTGTCTTTTGAGACCCGTGAGCTTGTCTTCAGATAGATAGATAGATAGATAGAATACTCTTTATTGTACACACAAACTAATTACAACAAATAATATTCACAGAAAAAACAGTACTTAAGGCGGTCTTATCGCTATAGAGCGATCTCTTTCAGGCAACCTTTGGGTGAAGTTTCAGTTTGTTAGTCTGACTGTGCTGATTCGAGGACCTCATTCCCACCGGTTCGGTTATCAGCCTAACGACGTCACCTGCCTCGGTAACCTTTGTTCGTCTACGAATTTCTAATTGGTAATTAGGGCGCGACGTGAAATTGTCGATACGCGATAATTCGCTCTTCATATCACGCTGAGTCACTTTGAGTGTGTCAATGAGACCAATGGTGTAGCACCACGTTTCGGATCCATACGTATCATTACTGGCGACACAAACTGCGGTACTTGAATCTCAAAACAGTAGTAAGCATTAGTTAGCATACAGTATCAGAAATTTCACACATCCCCTTTGCTTGATAGGTACTTCTCTGTGGTTGCATGGCGGTCGTGATTAATGTACCGATTTATTATATTGTTCTTCTGTATAACTTTCATAGTAAATATATGTGGTTTACGAATGTATTTAGTTGTCAACTCCGCCATCTCCTTTTTCCCTACCGGCGACAGATGGAAATTTGGTGTTGTAGTCTTTCCTTTTGCGGGAAATGCGATTAGTGAGGTGAGGATGAGGACCCTCGAGAACAACTTATGTTCCTATCTGAAAAGTCCAAAGAGACAATACGTATATAATTCCATTAGTCCGCCTTTTATATAGGTAATTATGTTTTTATCAACGGGTTTCTTGTAATCTGTGGATATCAGTAAGTAATATATTTTCAAATTTATACATTAAATACCGAAGCTTCATGGCTTAGTGTCTGTATTTTGCTAATAATAGGTAGATTTAGGGACGGTTTCATTTATTTGTTAACTTTTTATGGCATGGTAACTGAGTCGAGGGCGCAATGAACATAACATAACTTTATCTTGGGTATGGCGACGCTATCATTTTGAATACGTTGACGTACGCCAGTAAACTGTTGACGGCTGCAAATCTAGATTAAATTACACTCTTATCAACGCCACTACATTTTTTCTTATCACACAAAGCTATGAAATGATCGAAGCGTAGTTCACGTATTCACTGCGCTGCAGCGTACGGAGGAGGAAAATCGAATTAGCACTTACAAATACAAAATTTTGGACAAATATATTGCTTGACTTTTAAAATATGTAACTAACATTACACCGGTACTATAAATTGGCGTGTTGCGTATCGTTAACATCCTCCAACCAATGCGCTTTCATTGAAAATATAATTTTGATATGTACTCGCTGGGATCATGGAAGGTCAGTAACTGTTGGTAATATAAAAATGGCGATCAAAACCGTTTGTATTTTAGATACCTATCTATTTTTTAATGATAATGGGTGGAAATATTTAGTTTCGTTCTACTTAATAATTCCAATAATATACACTACAGATTACCCATAACAATAGGATGCAATTTAATCCGTAGATTATAGGTAGATAAATAAATAAAATTAAACTTGCCTACAATTGGATAAAGCATTTAAAACGTAATTTCATGCGAACGTTACGTATTTTATATTTTCGACTATCTGAAAACAGATACAGTTGAGTATATTATAATGATGCTAGATACTACAACTTAATATTCAAGGCCTGATAAATCTACTGTATCTTTTGGAAATTAACCTTTTGAGTAGAGATATATATATATTTAAATATCTGCTTGTCTTCCAGGAACCCTAATAATATTAACGCGTTTGTTAGTTGTAGCTGCTTGACTCAATCTACTTCCACACTTCGTTACGGTTATACTTACTTACGTTGAATAACCTTATTTATAAGTAACGTCGTAAATTCAATAATCCTTATTTTATATCTATTGTAATAAAACAATGGTACAGCATTATAAATTACGTTATACTGTCAGAAAATTCACGCCAAACGGGTGAAGGTGGGCGGGTAGTTAAAAAACAGTTAAGTAATTCGATGGCTTTGATAAAATTAATTCTACACCATGTACGCCGATTGGTTGAAACTAGTAATAAAAAATGTGTGATGTGAGCTCAAATGTGTATTTTTTCATTGAGTATTACTTTAATTTATAAGATAATTAAATATTATGAATGCAACATGTGATGCTCCTACAGCTAAGGATTTTTCTATTAAAACACTCGATGGTAGCGTGAACATTAGATCGTTTGTAAAGTGATTACCAGGTGTGTGCTGAAAGCACGACAACAGTACAAAATATTGTAGTTTAAAATCACCTTAACTGTGGGAGGATAAAAGTTAATAGTAAAATATTGTTCTCTAATGATAATATAATAGTAAAAAGAAATCCTCGGCATATTGTAAAACAGCGATGATTGCCAACCGTTGAAATGAAACTTGATACAATACAGAGTAATGTAATGCACACTTCTTTCCTACATTTATAATCTACGTAATCTACGTTTTCAATTTTGGAATCTTGCGTGTGGGAGTAATTATTTTGGTATGTAACAATGCGGTTTTGTTTCTGCGAGCAGCGGCCGAGGGGGCAGACCTCGAGAAATCCCACAATACCCAGCCGCTGGCAGCCACCATTCATTCAGAGGCGGGTGTGCGTTTAATAACAAAAGAACGGAACCGGCTACGGCGAGCTCAAAGCTTTTTTTTTTTTTTAATATGGTTATAAGATAGCAAACGAGCATGCAGCTCCACCCATCCGCTGCCGCACATGACATCTGTGACAAACCTCGAATAGGACCGTAAAAGGAACTGGAGGTGTTAGTCCAGGAATGTTAGTTGGTCAG
>DWLO01000757.1:0-17918 GCA_018245335.1 Dalla quadristriga | reverse complement strand
CTCAGAGGCCCGTAATCCCCCCCTTAACGCTTGCGCTGCAGAAGCCGCGGAGAGGGAAGTGAACACATGACATGATGGTCTGTGTTATTAAAATTAAGGTCAATAATTAACTGGAATACACTACGAATAATTGTCTGTCTTAATTTGTCGGTCTGTGTTAATTTTTTATTTGTTTATAATTCATGAAAATTAGTATTTATGCTATGCCATTTACTTGTCATAATTTGTTTAAATCTTTTGTTTTTAGATTCAATTACTAATTCCTCATTACTTCAAACTAGTGGAAGTAAAAAGAAGAAAGCTAAAAAGATGTTGGAATCTACAGCAACTGAAGACTCAATACTTCAAACTAGTAAAAGTGAAAATCAAAAAGCTAAAAGGTTGTCGGAGTCTGCTTCTGCTGATGACTCTATACTCCAAAGTAGTGAAAGCGAAAAGAAGAAAACTAAAAAGATGTCGGAATCTACTGTTGCTGATGACTCATTACTCGAAACTAGTAAAAGTGAAAAGAAGAAAGCTAAAAAGATGTCGGAATCTACTGTTGCTGATGACTCATTACTCGAAACAAGTAAAAGTGAAAAGAAGAAAGCTAAAAAGATGTCAGACTCAAATGCTGCTGATGACTCATTACTTGAAACTAGTATAAGTGAAAAGAAGAAAGCTAAAAAGATGTCAGACTCAAATGCTGCTGATGACTCATTACTTGAAACTAGTATAAGTAAAAAAAAGAAAGCTAAAAAGATGACGGAGTCTAATGCTGTTGATGACTCATTACTTCAAACTAGTGGAAGTGAAAAGAAGAAAATAAAGATGTCGGAATCTAATGTTGCTGATGACTCATTACTTGAAACTAGTAAAAGTGAAAAAAAGAAAGCTAAAAAATTTTTGGAATCTAATGCTGCTGATGACTCATTACTTCAAACTAGTGAAAGTGAAAAGAAGAAAATCAAAATGGCGGAATCTAATGCTGCTGATGACTCATTACTTCAAACTAGTAAAAGTGAAAATAAGGTAGCTAAAAAGACGTTGGAATCTACTGTTACTGTTGATTCATTACTTCAATCTAGTAAAAGTGAAAAGAAGAAAGCTAAAAAGATATTGGAATCTACTGTTACTGATGACCCATTACTTGAATCTAGTAAAAGTGAAAAGAAGAAAGCTAAAAAAATGTCGGAGACTACTGCTGCTGATGACTCATTACTCAAAACTAGTAAAAGTGAAAAGAAGAAAGCTAAAAAGATATCGGAGTCTACTGTGGCTGTCGAGTCATTACTTGAATCTAGTAAAAGTGAAAAGAAGAAAGCTAAAAAGATGTTGGAATCTACTACTACTGATGATATAGGTAAGATTACTTGGCGATTCTAACAAGTGGTATTCGACGTCAATTAAACGACTCGTGGCGCGTTGAAAATATAATGTGTTTTTAGGGATAAAAAATATTAAACTTTAAAAAATTTATTACCTAATAAAATAAAAATAAAATAATTATAATGAATCGCTCCTCCTTCTATTTCTACTGCGAAACTCTATTCTTGTCTGTTCTTTGGATTCTGTCTAAAGCCCGGTTCGGTCTACGCGAATAACTTAGTCGAATGTTCAGTAATTTAGTAACTAAATTACTCACTGCTGCCCAAAAACCGTTCGCATGACTTAATTACATCTCTACGGTATCCCTCATTACCCAGGCAGATACTCCGGGAGATCCAAGTCACCCGATGCATTGGTACGGCAATTTTTTTGTAGATTCAGCCTTTGTCAAAACAGCAAGCAGTGAAAACAAGAAAGCTAAAAAGATGACGGCATTTAATGTTACTGATAATATGGGTGAGATTTTAAAGGCATATGTCAAACGATTTTTTAACTATAGGGTTATTTATCAGTTAATTTACAATGTAATATTACAAACGTGTTTGTTGCTGTCCTTCTTTCGCAACATTGCGACGGATCGACGTGAGTTTTTACATATAGTTTGTAAAATAATACAATATATTTACAGAAAATATTACTGACAGCACGGATAAAGTATCCAGTAGCAAGAAACGCAAAAGAATGGACGAAGAAGCTGAAGGTAAAGCGAAAAAAGATTGGTATATTACATTTATAATTATCATAATTATCATAATTATTCATATTCATATATTTTATATTTTGTCTAAGATTCCGGAATTCAAGGAGTTAAACAATACCTTAGCGGGAATTAATACCTGGAGCCAGTAACCAGTAACACATTTGAGCAAATAATAAAGATGATGCACTTTTGTTACCGTTAATTTTGACATTTCGCATATGGTTCGCCCTGGCCACGGCAATGCTAGTAACTAGATTTATTGAGATTGACATAGCAGTATGGAACTGATTATAGGGAAATCATCTATACTGACTTCATCGTCACTCATCACTTGAGTCGATTTGTTTACTAAAGAGTATATAAATTTATAGGAAATGTTTATGAGAGCACGGACGAAGTGATCAGTTCAAAGAAACGCAAAAGGAAGGCATCTCCTGCACAAATTGACAAGGACCAAGGCACGGAAGGTATATTATTTATTTATTTTTAGTTATGTCGCCTCTTAAGGGAATAACATAATAGTATAATATAAAAACATAATGTCTTATTGCGAGCAGTCGGTCACATAAATTCGTAATCACGATGTGAAATAATTCGAAATTTGATTTCGGAACGATACAGGACTCCAAACGCAGCACATACAGACGTTTTCTGTACGAAATTGTCTGTGTTTCATTTCCGAATTCAAATTTCGAATCGAGATTCCGAATGCGTGTGGCGGGCCTGACGATGGTACTTTCAACCCAACCCGACATCAGGGTTAGGTATGCTATGCTACCTGACAAATTATGCTAAAGTGATTTTTTTTTTTATTATACTGAATTTATTTCCAGGTGTTGAAACAGTTAATACATCTGAAGCTATAAAGGTTTCTACTACGGCTAGCACCCAGAAGAAAAAACATAAGAAATCTCACAACGAAGATACAAAACAACAAGGTATGATCAGTTTGGATTGTTTGTTGTGGTAATAACCTATTAACGTCCCACCCCACCATGCTGCTCTGGTGCAGAATGGTTCAGCGGTGTGTGAACAGAGTGCTGGTGTTTTTTTTTGCTGCCCTAGGACCAACATTACTAACAGTCCCTCTTGCAGTCCTATTCGAGGTTTGTCACAGTTGTCCATGGGCGGCAGTGGTTAAAGGGACTGCATACTTGTATGCATTCCATAAAATAAAATAGAATACGTTTGTATACTTATATAACACTAGCTGTTGCCCGCGACTTTGTTCCTATTATATTTATGATCAATATTCGGGTTTAAACGTATCTTATGATCTACTTCGTGACCTATCTCTGTACCAAATTCTATGAAAATTGGTTGTATGGTTTAAAGGCGTATCAAACAAAGTAACTAATTTTCGCATTTATAATATTAATAAGATTTGTATAACAAGTTATATTTTGTAGATACAATGACAAATATCAAAATAGACAAGGAGCAAAGCAATGACATTAAAAAGACAGAGCGAAGGAACCCATTACAAAGCCAAGTTAACAAAAGTGATACAGGTTTGATATTAAATTGAATTTAATTGACATACTATACTTTACTTGCAATTACACTAAGCACTGCAGAATCTTATCTTTTGAATTTTTCTGTTTATCTTAACAAAATGATGCTTTGACTGCGATTATAAACAGAAAATATTAATGAAAATCTACTACTGGATTCAGTAGATTTTATATTTATATTTTTCTTCTATTCAACCCCGTGAGGTAATGAATTTTGGAAATAAATTTGCCTTGTTTTTCCAAGGTTCAAGCTATCTTCTCCCCACTAAATTTCATAACAATCACTTCAGTAGTTTTTGCGTGATAGTAACAAACGTTATAAACATCCATCCATCCATTTATTATTGTTTTGCTAAGAAGATCTATCAATTGGTATTTTCAGACATAAATTGGAACAAGAATACCAGGGCAAAGAAACGTAAGGAAAGAGAAGATGATGTAGGAAACAAAACGGCCAAGGTAATGCTATCAATAATAGTTATAAAAAAGATGTAACAAATTCTACATCATGTTCAGAGTGTGTCAATAATATAATTGCTTTAATTTTAGATGGTGAAAACAGGCTCGTTCGACAAAGTACTCGTGCCACGCTTACCGACAAGTTTTTTGAACCAACTTGAAGACAAACCGAAAAAGAAACATGAAATTATATCGAAAGCAATATCAACAACAAGCTTTGTCGTAGAAGAAGCCAAACTACGGAGAACGAAACCCTCTAACTACTTAGAAGAGAGTATCTATTTAAATGAAGACGAGACATCGAAGTCCAAAAAACAAAAATGTATTATAAACCCCAAAGTTTTACCATTCCTTCCAACAGTGTCCACGTCGAATAGTGGCTACACTACAAACTTTCAAATCAATGTCTCACCAAAAGAAGTCCAATTTGTCGCTAAATCAACCAACGTCAACAATTTCAAAAATGATTATTTGCAAAACAAAAAAGTTAAGAAATTGGGAACATATGAGTTGTATAAAAGAAACAGAAACATTAAAATGTCTAAGTTTTAAATCATTTTAATACTTTCTGTATTTTTTGAATCCGCCTGCCTAAATGCTCTTTAATAAGTTCTTGTTGTCAATATTTTTATCTGTATTTTAAACATTGTTCTATTTGATGTTCTCTTTGTACTCTACTATTACTAATATTAGGTCACAAACGTCATATACGATGATTGATGATTTTTTCCCCTATTATTATCTACTTTTCTCTGTTATGAAAATAATGTTTCTTATTCTAACTAATATTTCAATTAAATACCATGCAACCAGAGCCTATCTGGCACACTTTTCCATGTACAACGGTAAAAACAGTAATCGAACTTGTTATGATACAAGATAGAAAAAAATGACGTTACTAATGAACTGCCAGTTGCCATTGCTAATAGTACTTTTCATAGTAAGTGCTTTGAGTTCCTTAATTTTTCTTTGTAGAATTTAATATCTAACAAGTATAGTTTTAAAACAATTCTGAATTATTTAAATATGATGATGACTGATTAATGTTTGCTTTTATCTTAATTATTTTAACTTTTTAATTTTTCAATTGTCTCCACTTCTTATTTTTGTAATTTCATGATATTCCCGCCACAAATAATTAGTTACCAGAGAGTGGTTAGATGGCGCTACTGGTTGGAAATAATGGTATCGCCCATGTGCCGTGTTTTTTAGTTATATTCGATTACATTTTGTCAATTTTATGAATGCTTACAATAAAAATGTTCTTTTGACGGATATTGTTATTCTTAAGCAACCAATCTTAATTCTTAGCATACATAGGCGTGAAAAACACTTCCCGCCTTATCATGCCGGTGTAAACAAACCGCCATGTTGTTGAAAATGGGCGAATTGAGATAACCGGTAAGTCCTGACGTAAGTGTTAAATAAGTCAATTATCAAACCACAAAATAATTTTATTAATTATTAATTTTTAATTATACAATAAAATCGTAAGAAACTCTTTAAGTAAAATTGAAATGATTAAAAGACGTTCATTGACTAGTGACGTCAATTCTGTGATCCTAGTCGGCCAATGGCTACAATTCATGCTGGGTCACGTGGGTAAAACTCACCAATAGAAACTGCGGCCATTCTTTGTGTACCTTTTCACATAATAGTAAAACAGATTGTAGTCTATGGAGTGAGTGGTGTTATATTTGTCAATTTCATGACGCTAAAAACGTAAATGTGTGAAATTCTGGATTATTCTATTGAGCATAAGGATATTTATATGAATAAATATTCGGTGAGTATTGTTTCAGTTTACAAATAATATGTTAGGTTGTGAAAACAGTTAAAAGACAATGGGAAAGTCCAACCGGGTTACGTCCCGCTCTTTTTAATGTCATTCATTATTTTTCTCAGTAGGTACTTGGAAAGATGAAATTACTTTTATAGCTTCTATAGAGCGTAAATATTTTATATTGATCTTTAAATATAGTTGTTTTAAGATATTGAATGTAATGTTATCAAAGTGGCGGGAAATCGGTCAACAATTTTAGTACCTACGTTGGTGTGTATCCGACTGACTGATCTGTAGTAAATTAATTAATAATGCGCATATAAAGATGGCTATTGAATATGACCAACGAGAAAATCTTAACGTAATTGCATATCTAGACTACTGGTTCTCTGCCTAACGATTTTATCTGAAATTAAAGATTGCTTTACACGCGGCATTATAGGTAGGTACTGTAACGGACTAAATGGTTTCATGTTGCGTCTCTCTTTCTCTTGGAGGGTTGTATGAGCGCCGACAAGGATGGCATGTGTATTATTATTTAATAAGTTTTGTGTATGTACAGTACCTAACACAGGCTACACAACACAGTGGCTCGAAATGAAAGACAAACCCTGTTCGTATTTATTTGATTAATAAACCCTATCAATATAAAATACCTAGAATTGACGCGAATTCCTGACTGTAGTAAGCACAATACAAGACATAGATTAAATATATTTATATATCAACTAAATTACAATACTGCCTAAATAATGTTAATAACATTTGGTCTATATTGATGTCAGATATTTTCATTATTATTATTTAAATTCGTCGGAACTTTATTATAACAATGACTGCACTGTGTCTATGTAGTAGTGTTCTTCCACGTCAGCCACGTGCATTGCATCGTCGGTGCAGCTGTGCGAGTAGCGTAGTGCCACAGAGTAGAGTCCATTGGTGCACTTTCATTTTTTAAACCTGTCAATTATTATCGCACTATTTATATATAGAAATTCGGCGAAAATGACATTCAAATAGAGCGTTTATCAGTGTTCCCTCCCGCTCGCTCACACAATCCAACAGTTTCAACGATTGAAAAAGTCAAGATATACTTTTGATAAATGTTCTTCATCAACTAGGTATATTGACAATAAAATTACGGTCATTCTAGACATAGTATCGGTCGATTTCGGTATCAGCAAATTACATGAATGTACTTCCTTGACCATTGCATGTTAATATTTTTTAAAGTAGGTACAATGACTAGAATAGTTATTATGTAACTACGCTTCACAAGTATGTATTTCCAAATTGAAATTTCGGCTGAAATAATTAATTAAAAGCCTTCACAATACAAACATTTGTAAATTGATATGCCGAAAAATTACAATTTAAATTATTAACTTTTCGCTCTGTATTTCATTGCCCTGTGGACAGTGCATTCAACGAAAAGGGACGGGTGGCTGCAACCTGTCAGTGTGTGCGTAGCCCCTTGCGTAGATATAGTTTTTGTATACAAATACTGAACGCCACACACCTGTGCTCGGTTCCGTCAGCCGTTACACCCTGCCCTAACTGTTGGAGTAGTGAAAACAAAAAGTGGAACCTTCCTCTTCCACTCAAATGTCCATTATGATGATGCACTATAAATTATAAAACATGTAATTGGTCCTAAAAACCATGAATACCGATACTAATACATAGTTACTATGGAAATAATACTATGTGTACCTAGGCGTTGATCCTCTCTCTCGTCTCCTTCATTTAAAATGAAGTGTTGTACGACCGGGCGCCGGGCGTTGAGAACTTTTAAGCCTCCTGCCTATCTACGGTGTTCTCTGCTGAACTACTAAACGTACCTACAATAAACGTGGATTAAATTTCCCATGATAGGTATAAAAGCTATAGATAAATATTAAATTCAGGTTATTCTTTCGTAAAACCCCATGGACTCCTAACATCTATCCTATCCTTAAAAATGGGCGTATTAAGCAATCGTTCTAAATACTGCACCTTCAGTAACACAAGACTGCAAATGAATCAGTAACAAATACGAAACCCTATTATAAATCAATATTACGAACCACATTTACGATGCCATGCATATTGAACATTTTTCTCACGCTTAAAATACCTACTAAAAGTAATACCTAATATTTATATGAATTTATTATTCCTAGCCATTCACACAAGGTTGTGTCAATGATGATTCTGCGCGGCCGTTGACCTGTAAGCCCGTCGCTAAATACATTACTACGTTATTATGACTAACATTTTGCAACATGGAATTGGAAATCTACCTATGGTAATTGGATAATTTTCAGTTTATGAGTATTCATGTAAGCATACTTGTTCCAGTAGCGGGAAACTGTTTACGGATGGATCTTCCGGTCTAGACGTAAGAAAATACATAAAAGTTCAAAGCAAATACTTATTTCAGTATCCCCTCTACAGTTTGAGTCGAGGAGTGGCCGGGTGAGGGGAAAGAGGGCGTCGTACGTTTAATCAATACGGGTTCCCACCAACCTCATGCTTAGTTGCGCGCGCAACAGCGAAAATCCATCCACTACTTTTCGCGCCAATAAACTTAAAACTCGATCATTAATTTCCTTCTACTTGAGGGAGTTTTCCCAACATGCAGGCAATGAATGCCCTTTTTATAGTAATCGCGCCTAACACATAGGATAATTGGATTGTACACATTTAGCACATTTGCGGGCAGTGAACGAGACACAATAGAAATTTTATTGTAATTACGTCTATAGGCGTTCACTGTCCACTTAAGAAATAGGTTCCTATCTACTCAACTATGTACATTCATACATTATTTGTAATACATAAACTGGACCAGAATCAAAGGTAAAATAGTGTTCGGCTAATAAACCACAGGAATAAGTACTCAAAAAATAATATTTTTTCGCGGTAATTCTCGGGCGTCGACCACCGGCGCAAGAGACATAAAGGTAATTTGTACCAGCGCCGACCACGACGAGTTCAAGGCGATCGCAAGCGGTCAGGTTCGAGGACACAGCGGCGGGCCCCTCGCGGCGCCTCTACAGCCAGCCAACCCCCCTCGCTTCATTACTTTTCCATTCAGTTCATCTACTGAAAGTATACTGTCAGATATTTAAACGCAAAACTCCTTTCAATGTCTTTCTTCACCTGCCTTCTAAACAGCCACGGTTTCAAAATTATTTAGCGTTATTGATGATATTCATGAATATTATGAGAACCTTGATCTGATTGACATCTAGGTATATGATTGCAGGTAGTTATAAAAATATTAAATTATAAAATATGTGATCTCTATATATATGGGACATGGGACTAATAATGATTTATTGTTATGAAGAATTATTTTACCTAACTAAAACCTTATTTTAACTGAACCTTGTATGTTAACAAAATTATAAATAAGGCATTAAAGTACTGAACTTGCAATTTAAACAAAGTTTGTTTAAAATATGTTTTAAGATGGATAATATTGATCGGAACTTTATTATTGCCTTACGTCAGAATGTTTTTCAAGAAAAAATATTATTGATAAAACCAGGGCTAGGCTTTTATTGTTAACAAAATTGAACAGAGGTGGCTTTCCGTGTAAACTCCAAAGCTCCTGGAATTCCTGTTATTTCGGCAATTCGACGCAGTGAAATATAGAAATGGTATACTGTAATAATCCACTTACCGCAAAGGCAAGAGAGTTCAAACTAAAATGACGGAATGAAGCTAGAATCACTTGAGAGAAATTCGTTCCACAACGAGACTTTATTACAATAGCATGAGAGTTCGAATTCCAAAGTAAAAAAATACGACGGGCGGATTGTGGAGTGATTTTGAACTAGGAAAAAGCTTTCGAAATGAGATTTTGAAAAATCTGTCTGTCCTTTAGCAAAAAGATCATAAACGATATTTTATGATGTTTTCTCATCACAGACACAATACATAAGTAGATCACGTTGTAAAGAAAATACACGGGTGTTCCCAACACTCGTTTGAAAAATATTATAATAACAATTGCCAGCCCAACTTATACGTACGAATCTGCCAAACATTCAAATTAGTACGATTTAAAATGTCTTATGCCTAGTTCCTATTTCATATCGCACGTACAAATGAACTCTTGAGCAATAAAGAGAGTTCATGGCCCTCTATACTATGGCCAAGCTTCGCAGCTCCGCCACCATGAACTGACAAGACGGATATAAAGAATTTTTTGGTTCGTAAAAATACTCGGACAATGTGAATTGTGATATCGCATCTGTCTTGACATTGTAACGGACCATATTTTCACACAAAGAAATACACACTAACACTAACTGGGAGTTAATGATTTAATTACGTACCCTGAGCGAGCTACTTTTCTACTTTTTTGCATTCTAAAATGCCTTTTTTAATCATTCTTATTTTCCAAGAAGCTAATTATTTTATCAGCGGATAATATTGTAGTAATTAAAATCATTCTTGTAGTATTACGTTGTTAAGGGTTGTTAGCACAATATTCGTGCGAATAAAATGTCTGGCTCGTACACTCAAAAGGGCGCGCTGTGGCGGCTGCAATGTCATTAGGGGTCGATTCACCCTCTTTCGATCTTCTGTAGCTATCTCTGTTTGGCACCCCTACGTGTGCTGTCTCTTTCGCTCATAGGGAAGGTTTACAATTTACGACGCAAAGGTAGAATATTTTTATCGTACGCTTTTATAATACGCGCAATTGTTTGGATATTTATTTTACGATGAACGTCAGCATCAATCCATCCCTTCAACTGGCCCGCTACTTACAACGGTTTCTTCTCGGAATGAGAAGTGCTAAGGCCAGGTCCGTTGCAGACCCATCTACCATGCTGGTCGAGTGTAGGAAGGATTAAACACACCTTTGACACATTATGGAGAGCACCCAAGATGTTTTTATCACCTCTAGTCATATATTTTTATTGATAACTTTGACAAGTCCGAGGTTTCAGAAATTCAGACTAAAATCAAGCAAAGTCGATGATACAAATGTTATTTTTATTTGGTTAACATGTTGAAGTTTCCGTGATAACGATTACCAAAAGGTAAACAATTGAAAAACGTTAAACTTTCACCCGATTGGTTACAGCTACGTCGTTTATTATCTGCCAATGCACCCATTTCATATTTGGTTTATCACACACAAGCCAAATGTGAATTTTATGAAATTGCTAAAACATCATTATGAGAAGTAATTTAAGCTATTACAATGTTTACTAATTTCCTTTGATTAACTTTTAATAATAAATAATTAAGCATCGTTACCATAACATGCTAGCTAATTAAGATTAAAAGACATGCTCTGTTACTATTTAGATTTCTACTAGTTTCGTTGGTAACGTGCCATCGATCACATGAGAATAAATATAATTTGTATCTTAAAGATATCCGATCGGAAGAAGGTCATAGTAAATTTATGGTTTAGTTCGAAGCCGCCACACCAGACCAAGTTTATTTATAGGTACAAGTATTTACAAAAATAACGTCCCAAATGTTGGAACGAAGGCTTCCAATCGACACCATTCACTCTTAAGGCGTTTTTTATGCTGGTCGCTAGGTAGCGGACGACCCATTGCAGGCCCTCGACAACAAATCACGGGTTGGTGTAGGTCTGTTCGAAAAAAAACATCCCAAAGTCGACATTGAATGCTACAAATCAATAATACAAGTAAATAATGCAAGGTTCGCGTCGGATTATACTTGCAATAAATCCAGGAGGTGACAACTACTCGAAGGTTCTATTAAAACTAAGACAACTCTTACATGCATTCAAAATAAATACAGAAAAGTAAAACAAAATTAGTTCTCGGCCGTTTCAATGAGCGTAAACGAGAAGGCAATAAGTACAACTTAACTCTTTCCTTACTGGGGAATGCATACCATAAGACAAAAACAGGTTTCTATACTAAATAGTGGTTTCAATGCCGCCTCTCCCGGCCCGCTGTCTCGTCAAAATGCTATTTTGTTTAACAAGAAATTGGCGCCAAAATAGTATTATGGAGTAAGTTTGTTACAGAACATACATTCTATGAAATATGCTCCTCTATGCTAATTAAAGCGCTCATGACTCCGTGGCTTGAGTCAATTTTAACCGATCGACAAACGGCAACCTCAGACTCGATGCCATTTTGGATCGGTGACCGCTGATGGAAAAAAAAATCATGAACGTTTTTATGCTTTGGATGGCATGCCAAGCAGACGGCTCTGGTCGCTTTATTAGATATCATTCGGTAATTATTTTCGGAGCCCTTGAGGGGCGGTCTGACAATTTCCGACATTCGGGCCATTAACTCGTCCTCGAATCCGCAATGTTAATACCGTCCAGGCTTCTTCAGTTGTGAGCAGATACCTAGGTAGCGTGTAGGATGGGTAGTAGCCATGTGAACTTACCTTTTATTTATTTTTTTATTTCAGGGGTGCTCAGACATGGACTTGTATATCACCGACTCTCTCCAGGACATGCTGGACATGGACATCAAAAATGAAATAGCAACAGACCTCAGCAGTATCACTGATTTCTCTGTAAGTCATTATTTTTATTAGCATACCGAATTATGCCCTTGTAATTACCGGTATCATCCGAATAGATGTGTAACGTGTATTTTTTCTGCAGGATTCATTAGGGCTAAACTTCTCCGAAATGCCGCCTCTTCTGGACATGGACACAGATAGCTCTGCCACGTGGCTGAACAACTCGTCCAGTTTCGTCCAGAACCTCGATCTATACGGCTCAGAGGCCAACGCCGTGATGGTCAATCCGAACTCTGTGATGCCGTCGAACTTCGCAGAGACACCGGTTAAATGTATAGTGAAAGAGGAAGCGTCGAACTTGCTGTTAACTTCGGCAGCGAGCAGTAGTCTGAACAGCAGTTTGTCGGCCCCTAGCCCAAAGGAAGAAAAAAGTCATTTAACATTCTCCCCAAACACTATTAAAGTTTCCAAGGTGCAAGAATCCGAAGAGATTACAACAATTGCCACGACCAAAACGACCGCTACTCACAAGAAATCGCTGGAGGAAGCCACGCAAATGGTCATTTACGTTCGGAAACAAGACAAAAGCGTAGTCAAGGATTTGTTAAAGGACTTGGATAACAACTGCAAAGCTAAATTGACAACGGCACAGCTAACCACGCCTACCGTGCGCATCAAGGCACAATCGGAACTTGTCAAAGTGAACGGGAAAAGTTGCTCCATATTAAACACAACCCAAAAAATTGCACATCAAGTAGGCACAAAAACAATAATATCCGGCAATATACACATATTGGACGCGCAACAGTCTAGGACAATTTTAGCGAATGGCAACAAAAGCCAGGCGACTATATTAATCGATAATTCATCGTTACATAGCAATAGACAAATAATAAAAACCTCAGTAAGCGGAGCTTTCACAGTCGACACTAGCCAAGCTAAATATGTAAACACTGCTAATAGTAAAAATACCGCAAGCGAATTTCCCAAGCCCGCCTATTCATATTCCTGTTTAATAGCGATGGCACTGAAAAATTCAAGGACAGGAAGCTTACCCGTTTCAGAGATTTATAACTTCATGTGGTAAGCTATTTTTTTTTAACCCTAAATGGACATATATACACTTAATCTTAAACATGGAATCAACAGATTACTTTTGTTTATTTATAGCCAACATTTTCCCTACTTCAAAACGGCGCCAAACGGATGGAAAAATTCTGTTCGACACAATCTTAGTCTAAATAAATGTTTCGAAAAAATAGAGAAACCTTCAACAAATGGAAGTCAAAGGAAAGGTAAGGATGATAACAATAGTAATTCATGAATGATTAATTCGTTGATAGATATTAAATCTATTCTTATTCCTCTTTAGGTTGCCTTTGGGCTATGAATCCTTCTAAGGTCGTAAAAATGGACGAAGAAGTTCAGAAATGGTCCCGGAAGGATCCGCAGGCAATCAAGAAGGCAATGGTTTATCCAGGTAATATAATATACCCTCATCATCCATCAACACTACATCAATTGTTTTACTTTGACTAGCTTCGAAACCAGCGTTATTCGAGTATTCGGCAAAAGTTAAATTACATCTTTAGTTGCGTATCAGGAAACGTGGAGTAGCCTCGTAAACCATCTTGTGTATCTTAGTAATCTAATCAGACGCATGGGTGGCGCATGCCGTATGCGTAGTGGGTCTGACAAACTATTTAGGATTGGAATACCACCCAAATCAAATGTTTACTTGTGGAACAAGATGTTTTGTTTCTTACTATGGGCGCGTTTGATGTGAATTACATTTATGATGTTGAATTCACTAGCTACTATAGATCATCGCAGGTCGCAGTAGCTTTTGGGTCTGAATACCTTAATTGTCAAAGAATAATGTTGTATTTTAATTACATGCAAAATGGAACCTTGTAAAGACGTAATAAAGTTGTTTTTAGCAGAAATTATTGGAGTTATTCCATAGGTTAAAAAAACACCGTATAAGTATAACACATGAATGGTATTACAGAAAGCTTGGAGGCGCTCGAGCGGGGCGAGATGAAGTACAGCGGGTTCGGCAGCGACACCGACGCTGAGGATGACGTCGACGCCGACGCTGACGTGGAGCTCGACGCTGACGCCGAGCTCGACCCCGAGGTCAAGGAGGAAGTGGAAGAGGACGAAACCGTCATAGAACAGGTTAGTTGGAAGAGAATCATTGAGAAGAAGTACAGAGGGTTCGACAGCGACGTCGACGCCGGCGCGGATTTAGAGCTCGACCCCCAGGTCAAGGAAAAACTGGAACAGGACGAGACCGTCATCAGCAGGTTAGATTGAATGAGAACCATCAGGATAGATGAGTGAGATGAAGTACACAGGGTTCGACAGCGACTCCGGCGCGGACGTACAGCTCAACTCCGAGGTCAATTGGAAGAGGACGAGACCGTCATAGAGCTGGTTCGAATGAATGAGATGACCATCCAGATAGAATGACCAAGTACACTGACACTGATTAGTAACAAGACGCCGACATCGAACTGGACCCTGATGTGGTCGAATATTAAATTACCTTCGAATGGGTTGCTTTGAAGAACAAAACTAACACACAACTGCTAAAGAATATTTTAATTTGGAACTGTTTGAACTTCTGGCAAGCTAAAGACTTCCACTCGATCCGAACATCAAAGAAGTGGATGCAAAGACTGTCATAAAGCAGCAACAACAAAGCTTTTGTTACCTACATCGAACATCTATTGGCAGCGTAAAAACTTTTATTACTGAGGATGCAAATGGACTATGAGATAATAGTAATGGCAAACCATCTATCCAAAGATAACTTTACATTCTAATAAAATTAATCAATCAATTAGAAATTAATTTAAAAGGTTACATATCATAATAAAGTAACTAGGAAATGCCAGGGCTAACTAAATAGAGATACGATGAGAGATGATTAGAAGAAGAAAAAAGATTGTCACAGAAGAATACATAATATTCCATTACAATCAAGTACTCAGGCTAGTTTAAAAAATGTATGCATTATGTATGTATGTAAATAAAATGTAGCATAAACAGCAAAAAGACAAAATGAAATACATACAAAGTAGATACCTCAAAACTAATAAAATCTAATTCGGTAGTCCATTGACACAACAAAGAGATAATGCCGTAAGTAAATTAAATTAGAATACAACAAAAAGAAATCAATAGCATGCACGCAAGTATGTAAAAAAAAACTCAATAATATAACTGATGATGCACTTATTACACAAATAAATTACTGTTAGCCAAGCCTGAATCTTGTGCCGGTGTGTGTAAGCAGTCGTGATGTCCAGTAATATCCTATCAAACGCATATCACGCAGCACGGGATGCCATTGAAGTGCTAGTCCGACTATCGCAAGGAAATAATCGGTGATCAAATATCACTAAGGCGTGGGCAATATTATATTTATGTAATTTTACTTACGCGCAATATCATGCGCACCTATAATTGTTCTGGTTGTGTTTTGTTAATATTGAATAAGTAATTGGTCTAGTGATTTTTAGTTGTGTTTCGTCGTTGACTTGTTATTTACAAAAGTATTATTAAATATAGACGCTTTGGCTGTTGAAAATCTACAACTATAGAAAGAGACTGGGCTAGCTAAGACTTTCTATTTTCGATATAGAAATATATAACATCAAAATTAATTGCTTAATATTGTTCTCAGGAGGTGTCAGATCAAGAGTTGGAGGTGGAGGAAGTGGTGGAGGGCACGGGCATGGTGGGCGGGACCTACCGACTGCTGGCCACCGGGCCCTCCTCGCTCACCTCTTACATCACGGACGGGGACTCCGGCGAGGAAGTTAGCGATATTGAGGTATACTGCCTATAAAAAATATGTACAACTATATGCCATTCCAACTCAAAATGGAAAGCGTAACGTTCGCATTCCACACAAATGCCAACTTTATACTCCTAAGATTAACATTAGTTTCAGATTGATAGCAATGATTGATAGCAATCGTTAAGTTACAAGCAAAATTGAATTATGTGAAGACGTAGTAGTAATAAAATATTACGGAATAGATTGCCGCGACGCTGTCTATTTAAATAAACTTCAATTTAAAAAAAGATTTTATTTCCTATTATTTGGGATCAATTTAGGGAGTTCAAGCTGTCTCTATACCAAATTTAATGTAATCTTATCATCCTATTATTGAATTGCCTCAACTACTCTTTATACATAGTTCCTCTTCATTTGTTTTAGGTACTAGATCAGTCATATGAAGAAATAGATGTGGAAGTAACGAAGCCCGTGAAATTAGATCTCTCATCGGTCACAGAAAACTATACCAGTAAGTTATTTATCTTAATTAAATAGCTGGCGCGACGTCGGATCTTAAGTGGAGTCCCGTTTGCTACTTTCAATATCTATAATGTCTTATAACAACCCAGCAGCCCACAACATGGCGCTGATATCTTAAAAGTCTGGTGGCCTGAAGCATGCTCCTCCATGCTGCTCCAGCTGTGAGTAGTGGAAGAGTATTAGGAAGGATTAGTGGCTAACCTGTCCAATCCATGTCACCTAACAACCATGAAAAGAATGAGTCTTTCTGTTTATTTTCTGTCAAAACACGAAAAACAAACATCGAATCAATCGATGCATGCATTAACAGACTACTATAATATTGAATACATTATCGCTAGTGAAAATTAGTGAACTCAGTAAAATGTATCCTTGTTGTTTCAGTACATCAAGCGAAAAGGGCAAAGACAAGCTTCATTTACCAGCCGGTGACCACACAAACGCACACCAGTCGACGAAAAACGCCGCTCGTCAACAGAGTCGCGCTCATCTAAACGTGCACGTAACAAGACTTATTATTATTATAATTAAATTGTGATTTAACAGCAAGGAGTAGTAGCGTTAATTTAGTATTTCCAGTGTTTGTTTGAGGCAATGAGTAAATGTATTTGTAATTAAGATAGCTGTGAGTTGTCTGTAGACCTGAGTGTTTTTATTTTTGACTAAATTTGCGAACGTGATAGTCTGTACCAGATATGTGTATTTACACGATTGAAACGGAAAGTGAACACTAGTTACATATCGTACACTGTAAAATATTTTCTTTTATATTGTTATGTGAAGTCCTGATTAAGCCGCGCATTTTTTTTTTATTGACGTATTTTTGTATTATCAATACGCAATTAAAATTTTTGTATAAAAATCAATTCGATAACCTTGTGCAAAGGAATAAGTATATAGTAAATAGTTGTAAGTTATACATTATACTGTCAGTACAAACACTAGAATTTTGCTACTCTATTGATACGTTTTGTATTCTATAAATACTGCAGGTTACTTATATATGTAGAAACATGCCAAAAGATATAACCTGACCAATCACATGAAATTCTGACTTAGTGAGTGTACCATACAAATGTGATACACTGTAGTGCACATATAGTTTTACATTTGCAGGACATGGTAGGTAAAGTAAACATTAAGTAAGAAAATAACTGTATTTGGACAACAAAACACTATACCAAACTTATTCTAAACAATACAAAATATGATAATACCTATTATAGTCACAGAATCATTGCCTGAGACTAATTATGTGGCTATTCAGTGACTGGTGGCAAAAGGGTTTGCACTCAG